>NW_023607788.1:0-30490 GCF_013339725.1 Rhipicephalus microplus
CACTCTCACCACCATCAGAACATTTCTTCAGAGCTATCACCCCAAAGAAAAAAAAGCGCCACACCATCACCGGGTGGGCTCGAAACTCCAACCTTTCGGTCAACAGCTGATCGCGCTAGCCCATCGCGCCACGGAGACAGTCCTGCTCCACTCTCACCACCATCAGAACATATCTTCAAAGCTATCAGCACAAAGAAAAAAAAGCGCCGCACCACCACCGGGTGGGCTCGAACCTCCAACCTTTCGGTTAACAGCCGATCGCGCTAGCCAACTGCGCCACGGAGACAGTCGTGCTCCACTCTCACCACCATCAGAACATATCTTCAAGCTATCAGCCCAAAGAAAAAAAAGCGCCACACCATCACCGGGTGGGCTCGAACCTCCAACCTTTCGGTTAACAGCCGATCGCGCTAGCCAATTGCGCCACGGAGACAGTCGTGCTCCACTCTCACCACCATCAGAACATATCTTCAAAGCTATCAGCCCAAAGAAAAAAAAGCGCCGCACCACCACCGGTTGGGCTCGAACCTTTGACCTTTCGGTTAACAGCCGATCGCGCTAGCCAATTGCGCCACGAAGACAGTCCTGCTCCACTTTCACCACCATCAGAACAAATCTTCAAAGCTATTACCGCAAAGAAAAAAGCAAAACACCACTCCCGGGAGGGCTCGAACCTCCAACTTTCCGGTTAATAGCCGATCACGCTAGCCAATTGCGCCACGGAGACAGTCTTGCTCTACTCTCACAACCATCAGAACATAACTTCAAAGCTATCAGCCCACAGAAAAAAAAGCGCCGCACCACCACCGGGAGAGCTCGAACCTCCAACTTTTCGGTTAACAGCCGATTGCGCTAGCCAATTGCGCCACGCAGACTGTCCTGCTGCACTCTCACCACCGTCAGAACATTTCTTCAGAGCTATCAGCCCAAAGAAAAAAAAGCGCTGCACCACCACCGGGTGGGCTCGGACCTCCAACCTTTCGGTTAACAGCAGATCGCGCTAGCCAATTGCGCCACGGAGGACAGACCTGCTCCACTCTCACCACCATAAGAACATCTCATCAAGCTATCAGCCCGAAGAAAAAAAGCGCCGCACCACCACTGGGTGGGCTTGAACCTCCGACCTTTTGGTTAACAGCCGATCGCGCTAGCCAATTGCGCCACGGAGACAGTCCTGCTCCACTCTCACCACCATCAGAACATTTCTTCAGAGCTATCAGCCCAAAAAAAGCGCTGCACCACCACCGGGTGGGCTCGAACCTCCAACCTTTCAGTTAACAGCCGATCGCGCTAGCCAATTGCCCCACGGAGACAGTCGTGCTCCACTCTCACCATCGTCAGAACATTTCTTCAGAGCTATCACCCCAAAGAAAAAAAGCGCCGCACCACCACCGGTTGGGCTCGAACCTTTGACCTTTCGGTTAACAGCCGATCGCGCTAGCCAATTGCGCCACGAAGACAGTCCTGCTCCACTTTCACCACCATCAGAACAAATCTTCAAAGCTATTACCGCAAAGAAAAAAGCAAAACACCACTCCCGGGAGGGCTCGAACCTCCAACTTTCCGGTTAATAGCCGATCACGCTAGCCAATTGCGCCACGGAGACAGTCTTGCTCTACTCTCACAACCATCAGAACATAACTTCAAAGCTATCAGCCCACAGAAGAAAAAGCGCCGCACCACCACCGGGAGAGCTCGAACCTCCAACTTTTCGGTTAACAGCCGATTGCGCTAGCCAATTGCGCCACGCAGACTGTCCTGCTGCACTCTCACCACCGTCAGAACATTTCTTCAGAGCTATCAGCCCAAAGAAAAAAAAGCGCTGCACCACCACCGGGTGGGCTCGGACCTCCAACCTTTCGGTTAACAGCAGATCGCGCTAGCCAATTGCGCCACGGAGACAATCGTGCTCCACTCTAACCACCATCAGAACATATCTTCAAAGCTATCAGCGCAAAGAAAAAAAAGCGCCGCACCACCACCGGGTGGGCTCGAACCTCCAACTTTTCGGTTAACAGCCGATCGCGCTAGCCAATTGCGCCACGGAGACAGTCCTTCTCCACTCTCACCACCATAAGAATATATCTTCAAAGCTATCAGCCCAAAAAAAGCGCCGCACCACCACCGGGTGGGCTCGAACCTCCAACCTTTCGGTTAACAGCCGATCACGCTAGTCAATTGCCCCACGAAGACAGTCGTGCTCCACTCTCACCACCGTCAGAACATTTCTTCAGAGCTATCACCCCAAAGAAAAGAAAAGCGCCGCACCACCACCGGTTGGGCTCGAACCTCCAACCTTTCGGTTAACAGCCGATCGCGCTAGCCCATTGCGCCACAGAGGCAGTCACGCTCCACTCTCACCATCATCAGAACATATCTTCAAAGCTATCAGCGCAAAGAAAAAAAAGCGCTGCACCACCACCGCGTGGGCTCGAACCTCCAACCTTTCGGTTAACAGCCGATCGCGCTTGCCCAGTGCGCCACGGAGACAGTCTTGCTCCACTCTCACCACCATCAGAACATATCTTCAAAGCTATCAGCGCAAAGAAAAAAGCAACACACCACTCCCGGGAGGGCTCGAAACTCCAACCTTTCGGTCAACAGCTGATCGCGCTAGCCCATCGCGCACGGAGACAGTCCTGCTCCACTCTCACCACCATCAGAACATATCTTCAAAGCTATCAGCACAAAGAAAAAAAGCGCCACACCATCACCGGGTGGGCTCGAACCTCCAACCTTTCGGTTAACAGCCGATCGCGCTAGCCAACTGCGCCACGAAGACAGTCATTCTCCACTCTCACCACCTTCTGAACATATCTTCAAAGCTATCAGCGCAAAGAAAAAAGCAACACACCACTCCCGGGAGGGATCGAAACTCCAATCTTTCGGTTAACAGCCGATCGCGCTAGCCAATTGCGCCACGGAGACAGTCCTGCTCTACTCTCACCACCATCAGAACATATCTTCAAAGCTATCAGCCCAAAGAAAAAAGCGCCGCACCACCGCCGGGTGGGCTCGAAACTCCTACATTTCGGTTAACAGCCGATCGCGCTAGCCAATGGCGCCACGGAGACAGTCCTGCTTCACTCTCACCACCATCAGAACATATTGCCACCTCTTTCTAGTAGTGGGTCGTATGCCAAGGTGAAGGCCCACACCTCAGAAAGAAAGAAGTGCACGTGGGCCCTCGCTCTGGCAAACAAGCCCAACCGACGCGCTTGGTTAGAGCCCTGTTGCTCAGACGTCAGTAAATCTTGTCGACACCCCCTGGAGTGACGTGACAACTGGTGGAGGTGCTGGGTAGGCCCCTCACGGATGTTGCAGACCCCTCCTGGAAGCGGCACCACAAGCCCAGTTCGAGTCAACACTCCCGTTCATCGGACAAGCCGCAGGATCAGGGGATTGCCTCCCGAAGCTGACCCTATAGTTCACACCAGTATGATGAGCACGTCCGTTCAAACCACTCTAACAGGTACGGAAAACCCCCCGGTGACTCGGTACACCCTCGAAAGTCCGCAGGTTCCGACACCGTTTCATGGCACCGAGCTCGAAGACGTCGAGGACTGGTTGGTCGACTTCGAGCGCGTGGCTGCTTTGAACGACTGGAACGACGCGGCCAAACTACGACGTGTGTACTTCTATTTAGAGGATGGAGCACGTACCTGGTACATGAATCACGAGGAACAGATGACATCGTGGCCCGAATTCCGCCGCCGGCTGTTGGATACTTACAGAAGTGCTGATCGCCACGAACGAGCGGAACGAGCGATCCAGGCCCGCATCCAGATGCCCAATGAAACTGTCATGACCTATGTGGAAGATATGACGCGCCTGTTCCGACGAGCCGATCAGAGTATGACAGAAGAAAAGAAGGTGCGTCACCTGATGCGGGGAGTTAAAGAGCAGCTTTTCGCTGGTCTTGTACGGAGCCCTCCGAACACGGTCGCCGAGTTTTGTCTGAAGCTGTCGCGATGGAAAAGATGCTTCAGCATCGATCCACCCTGTATGAGCGGCAAGTGAACACGTCCACTGCTCAAGTTCTAACGAATATTGGGAGCAACACCGAGTGTCTGCGCAACCTTATCCGCTCCATAGTACGCGAGGAGCTGCAAAGGGCTGCCACACCACCACTACCTACGGTGAGTTCCATTGCAAGCATCGTCAAGGACGAGCTGCATGATGCCCTTCGTGACCCTGTGAGTCTGAATAACGCCACACCCGCCCCGGCTGACTACCACCGTCCGACCTATGCAGAAGCCTTGAAACGCCCAGCTTCCTCTTTCCCGCTGTTTGTTCAGGCACCTCGTACGGTTTCACTTCAGTCGGCGCAGCCTCTACGGTACTACGAGAACACATGCACACCGCCACCCCTCGTTTACGCCAGCCCTGTGCATCTTGCGGAACAACCAGCACACTACCTTGACGACAGACGTGCTTCGCCTCGGAAATCTGATGTTTGGCGCACTCCTGATCGCCGACCTTTGTGCTTCCACTGCGGTGAAGCGGACCATTTGTACCGCCAGTGTCCATACCGGCGCCTCGAGCTGCGCGGATTTTCAGTATATTCAGCGCCTCCTCGGTATGGCCAGCGACCCCGGGACATCGAGGACTACCTGGCTCAACAGCGCATGCCACCGCCTTCTGGACGGCAGTCGCGCTCACCGTCGCCAAGGCGCTTTTCATCTTCGCCACAGCGCCATGCTGGCGCACGGTTCTCCAGTCCCCGCCGGGAAAACTAACGCAAGCGACCCTTGGAGGCGAGGTCGCTGGCAGTCGACGTGCTGAAAACCTCCGATCGACGCTAACAGTAAAGGGTGTAGATTCGACTGAGCGATATGTGCGGCTTTCTCTGGATATACCGGTGCTGATAGATGGCTATGCAGTAGGTGCTTTAGTTGATACCGGGCTGACTATTCGATACTAAGCGGGAAAATGACCAGACAACTGAAGAAGGTAATCACGCCTTGGCATGGCTCCGTGATTCGAACGGCTGGTGGCCACACCGTCTCTCCGCTTGGAACCTGCACGAGTAGAGTTCGGGTCTGCGGTTATATTTTGTAGGAAGTTTCCTTGTGCTCCGTGAATGTTCACGCGACGTTATCCTTGGTGTTGACTTCCTGCACGAATATGGAGCTGTCATTGATGTTCAAGAGAATCGCATCACCTTCTCAGCCGACCGAGCAATGGACAAGCAGGACGACCAACAACGTACCGACGTTCTTCGTGTTTCTGCTGAAAGTATAACGCTTCCTCCAAGAGCCAGTGTTATTGTCGACGTCACATGCTGTGGATTGCGAAATGGTGAAGCGATTGCAGAAAGTAATTTTGAACACCTGCTGACTCAAGGTGTTTGTGTGGCTAGGAGTATCATACAGCTACGTGATGGCCGATCTCAACTGCTCGTTACAATTTCAGCAACGAACACCGACACCTTTTCCGTGGCACTTCGTTAGCGTTTGCAGATGAATTAGGAACCATTCCCATCTGCTTCTCGTCGGAAGCAGTGGAGGCCGCCGATACGTCTCTAAACAATATCGATATTAATTCTAACCTCACACCAGAAAACCAGACAGCACTGCGGAAACTCTTGCTTGAATTCAAGTCATGCTTCGCTGCTTCCTCTAAGGTGCGCCAGACTTCGATCACTAGGCACAGAATCATCACTTACGACGACGCCCGCCCAGTACACCAACAGCCTTACCGTGTGTCAGCGAAGGAACGAGAAGCCATTCGTACGCAAGTTCGAGAAATGCTTGACGACGGCATCATCGAGCCTTCCAACAGTGCGTGGTCCTCTCCGGTCTCCTAGTCAAGAAGAAAGACGGAACGCTACGTTTTTGCGTCGATTACCGGAAGCTGAACAGCGTGACTAAAAAGGACGTGTACCCGCTGCCACGCATCGACGACTCGTTAGACAGATTACGCCACGCCCACTATTTTTCCTCTTTGGATTTAAAAAGCGGGTACTGGCAGATTGAGGTTGACGAGCGAGACCGCGAGAAAACGGCATTTGTGACCCCTGATGGCCTGTATGAATTTCGAGTCCTTCCTTTTGGTTTGTGCTCAGCGCCCGCAACCTTCCAGCGAATGATGGACACTGTGCTTACTGGTCTGAAGTGGCAAACTTGTCTCGTATACCTTGATGATGTTGTCGTTTTTTCTGAAACCTTCCAGCAACACCTTCACCGCCTCAGGAGTGTGCTACAGGCTATTCAATCAGCAGATCTTACACTCAAACCGCAGAAGTGTCACTTTGGTTATGAAGAGCTCAAATTCCTTGGCCATGTAGTCAATGCGAATGGAGTACGACCCGACCCCGACAGACTTGCCGCTGTAGCCGCGTTTCCGCATCCTACAGACAAAAAGACTGTTCGGCGCTTTCTGGGTTTGTGCGCCTACTATCGACTATTTATTAGAGGGTTTTCGAAGATAGCGGTAACCCTTGACTCGCCTTACACGCGACGACACACCGTTTGTATGGGCTACCGAACAACAGGCTGCTTTTGCCGAGCTACGACAGCGGATGCAGTCAGCCCCTGTTCTTGCGCATTTTGACGAAGATGCTGAAACAGAGGTGCACACTGACGCCAGTAACATCGGCCTCGGCGCAGTGCCGTCCAGCATCAACACGGCAAAGAAAGAGTCATAGCCTATGCCAGCCGCTCACTGTCCCGTACCGAGGTGAATTACACGACCACAGAGAAAGAGTGTCTCGCAGTAGTGTGGGCGATCACCAAGTTTCGCCCGTACCTCTATGGTCGTCCATTTAAAGTGATGACGGACCACCATGCCCTCTGCTGGTTGGTAAACATTCGTGATCCCTCTGGACGACTGGCCCGATGGAGCTTGCGTCTACAGGAATTTGATGTTACCATCGCATATAAGTCTGGACGGAAGCATGAAGACGCTGATACGCTGTCACGTGCACCCATACCTTTAGTCAATCAAGAAGAAGAGGACGATGACGGTTTCCTGGGCGCCCTTAGCTCATCTGACTTGAGCAGACGCCAGCGAGAGGATGAAGAGATTCGACCGCTCATCGACTATCTGGAGGGTCATAGCGCCGTTATACCTCGCCATCTATCTCGCGTCGTGACATCTTTCTGCCTCCGAGATAATGTCCTGTACAAAAAAAAACGCCCGTCCTACGAGCCGCGCTTACCTCCTCGTCGTTCCGAAGGACATGCGGGATGAAGTCCTCTCTGCGTGTCATGACGAGCCCACATCTGGTCATCTAGGTTACTCGCGAACGCTCGCCAGAGTAAGTGAGGCGTACTACTGGCCCGGACTTTCTGCAAGCGTGAAGCAGTACGTTAAAAGCTGTCGCGAATGCCAGCGTCGAAAGTCGCCACCAAGCAAGCCGGCTGGATTACTTCAGCCAATTGATCCACCCCACAAGCCATTTGACCAAGTTGGCATGGACATTCTCGGCCCATTTCCTTTATCGTCTGACGGCAACAAATGGGTCATTGTTGCAACTGACTATTTGACCCGCTATGCTGAGACACAGGCGATACCACGAGCCACGGCTTCTGAGGTAGCACAGTTCTTCATGTGCCACATTGTTCTGCGCCACGGTGCTCCATCTACAGTGATAACCGACCGAGGAACAGCGTTCACTGCACAACTTATTGATGAAGTTTTTCGACTAAGTAACACTAGGCATCGAACGACGACTGCTTACCATCCGCAGAGCAATGGCTTAACCGAGCGACTAAATAAGACAGTCACAAACATGATCTCCATGTACATCGACGTCCAACACATGGGATCGCATTTTGCCTTATGTGACGTTCGCTTATAACACCGCCGTTCAAGAAACAACCCAATTTAGACCGTTTCGCCTTCTCTACGGCCGCGAAGTTCAGACGATGCTGGATGCGATGCTTCCTTGTGAAGGCGCCGATCAATTAACAACTGACGCAGAAGAATTTGCAGAGCGTGCCGAGGAAACTCGCCAGCTCGCCCGGCTACACATTGGTCAGCAGCAACAGGTTGATGCACGACGTTACAATATGCGTCACAATGACGTATCTTACAGACCGGGAGACCAAGTTTGGATTTGGACCCCTGTTCGACGCCGTGGCCTCTCCGAAAAGTTGCTCAGCAGATACTTCGGTCCGTATAAAGTATTACGCCGCGTGAGCGACGTAAACTACGAAGCGGTTCCGGACGCTACGTCGTCACGATGGGTACAACGAAAACAACCGACCTCTGACATAGTTCACGTGGTGCGCATGAAGCCCTATTTTGCGCGTTCCTAAAAGACCACTTTTCCTGTGTTTTTTTTTATTTGTGCTCCGACGATTGCCTTATCATTGGTGAACTTATCGCGTCTAACATTTCATTATTGGTGCCCTTTTTCATTGTTTAAACTACTTTGTTTTGGTTTTTTTTTTCAATAACTTTGCAGCATCGGGACGATGCTCTTTTTTGTTGTTGAGGGGGAATATTGCCACCTCTTTCTAGTAGTGGGTCGTATGGCAAGGTGAAGGCCCAAACCTCAGAGAAGAAAGAAGTGCACGTGGGCCCTCGCTCTGGCAAACAAGCCCAACCGACGCGCTTGGTTAGAGCCCTGTTGCTCAGACGTCAGTAAATCTTGTCGACACCCCCTGGAGTGACGTGACAATATCTTCAAAGCTATCAGCCCAAAGAAAAAAAAGCGCCCTACCACCACCGGGTGGGCTCGAACCTCCGACTTTTGGTTAACACCGATCGCGCTCGCCAATTGCGCCATGAAGACAGTCCTGCTCCACTCTCACCACCATCAGAACATATCTTCAAAGCTATCAGCCCAAAGAAAAAAAGCACCGCACCACCACCGGGTGGGCTCGAACCTCCAACTTTTCAGTTAACAGCCGATCACGCTAGCCAATTGCGCCACGGAGACAGTCCTGCTCCCCTCTCACCCCCATCAGAACATATCTTCAAAGCTATCAGCCCACAGAAAAAAAAAGCGCCGCACAATCACCGGGTAGGCTCGAACCTCCGATTTTTCGGTTAACAGCCGATCGCGCTAGCCAATTGCGTCACGGAGACAGTCCTGCTCCACTCTCACCACCATAAGAACATATCTTCAAAGCTATCAGCCCAAAGAAAAAAAAGCGCCGCACCACCACTGGGTGGGCTCGAACCTCCGACCTTTTGGTTAACAGCCGATCGCGCTAGCCAATTGCGCCACGGAGACAATCCTGCTCCACTCTCACCACCATCAGAACATATCTTCAAAGCTATCAGCCCAAATTAAAAAAAGCGTGGCACCAACACCGGGTGGGCTCGAACCTCCAACTTTCCGGTTAACAGCCGATCGCGCTAGCCAATTGCGCCACGGAGACAGTCTTGCTCCCCTCTCACCACCATCAGGACAGTGGGCACGGCGAGACGACAGCGACCATGTTGCTGACCACGAAGTTCTTCTTCGTTGTACAGGTTTCGCTGCTGACGGTCACAGGATTACCGAGCACGAATGACACGTGCGCGCCGCCGGTTGACACCATCTACCTTTCCGTGGCAGATCTGCATGTGCGGACGCCGATACTGACCTTCTGTATGGACGCTCCGACGCAGCGACAGTTGCGCATGTCCGTGACATCAGCGACCGAGGCTATAAAGCATCCACTGCAGCATTTCTTCGACAGTGGGGACGGCGAGACGACAGCGACCATGTTGCTGACCACGAAGTTCTTCTTCGTTGTACAGGTTTCGCTGCTGACGGTCACAGGATTACCGAGCACGAATGACACGTGCGCGCCGCCGGTTGACACCATCTACCTTTCCGTGGCAGATCTGCATGTGCGGACGCCGATACTGACCTTCTGTATGGACGCTCCGACGCAGCGACAGTTGCGCATGTCCGTGACATCAGCGACCGAGGCTATAAAGCATCCACTGCAGCATTTCTTCGACAGTGGGCACGGCGAGACGACAGCGACCATGCTGCTGACCACGAAGTTCTTCTTCGTTGTACAGGTTAGCTACTCTGCTTCCAACATAAAAACTAGTGATGAAGTCATGTTAGTAGTTGTGCCGTGCCCAAGCACCTGTTTAAGTATTGCATATGAGTGCTATTGTGCATGCAAAATGTTACTCTGTGGTGACGTTGAGACAAACCCAGGACCCACGAACGCTGATTTATTACACAGTATTCTTCAGGGCCAAGCAGATATGAAGGCTGAAATACTGCTCTTAAAATCGATGAACGAACAAATGATGTGCGACATGGACTTGCGATTTCAAGCAATTGAAGCCAAACTACAGGAATTTAAAGATAAATCACCGGAAGTTGCAGCTCTTGAATCCACTGCAGCTTCCTTTAAAACTGTGCTGTCATGGCAGAGCTCTAAGTTAACTGATCTCGAAGACCGAAGCCGTCGGGCAAACCTTATCATTCATGGTGTTCTCGAAAACACAAATGAAAATGACACCTGTCTTCGAACTGCTGTTGTAACCGATATATTTGAGAAAACATTGGGAGTAAAATGCAAGTCCATAGCCCGCATTCACCGTCTTGGCCGCCAAGGTAGTCGTAGGCCTGTCATAGCTTACTTTCAAGATTATCAGGAGAAACAAGAAGTCTTAAAAAATTCAAATAAATTAAAGGGCTCCAATATTTATGTGCAAAATGATTATAGCCAGTGCACGCTGCGCAAGCGCCGCCTGCTTTGGGAAAGTGCAAAAGCTGAACGCGACAGCAGGAAACGGGTTACACTTATTCACGACAAAATCAAAATTGATGGCAAACTTTTTGTCTGGGATGAAGCCAAAAATGTGCGTGTAGCCCTTAACCCGCAAGCTACAGGTTCTGATTGACCCGCTCGACAGTGTGCGTCCAAAAGTTTGAGAGTGCTTAACGTAAACGCGCGAAGCCTATCAAATAAAGTTGACAAGCTCGAGTACCTTCTACTCACCTACGACCCTCACATTACAATAATCACAGAAACCTGGCTGCACGAAGGTATAAATGATTCAGTACTAATTCCTCCGAGATATCAAATCTTCAGACGTGACCGGCCATCAAGAGGTGGTGGTGTAGCAATAGTCCTCAAAGATTGTATTAGTGCTCGGCCCCTTCAACAAATTCATGAGCACGAAAGTTTATTCCTTAAGGTAAGCTGCTGGGGCCATTACTTCACCGTATGTGCCATCTACAGACCACCCTCTTCAACACACGAATATCTGTCTAGACTATATGACCACATGTTCACGTTTAAAAATGATCGTCTGATTCTCGCAGGTGATTTTAACTTGCCCAATGTTGACTGGCACGTTCCATACTCTGGCTCTGATGTAACAACGTTAAACCCTCTCGCTGACATTGCCTTGATGTGCGATCTTGTGCAGATTGTTAATGAGTGCACCAGAGAGGCTGGAAACACCCGTTCTACACTCGACCTAGTCTTTTAAATTCCAATGTATGCAAATACACGGTCTCTATTGAAGATGGCATTTCCGACCATAAAGCAGTATTTTTATCCTTCGGTATTGGTGAAAACAAAGCACACCGACAAGAGACCAGACATGTCATTAAGGATTACTCGAAGGCGGATGACCAAGCCATTTTGGATTATCTGTGGTTCTTATGTGATAATCTTTCTGATGATGTGTTGATAGCCTGGAACCAAATAAAAACTGCGATACATTACTGCACTGATAAGTTTGTGCCAAGCAAACGGGTTAGGAAAAACCGCAATAACCCATGGATAACTAGAGATATTATACATTTGCACCGCAAGCTAAAACGAGCTAGAAAAAAGAAAACAATACCCTGCAGACTTATCTCGTTGAAGGCCCAGCTTGCAACTCGGCTAAGCGAAGCTAAGGCAAGATACTTCAACCACTCGCTTCCTAACTTTTTGAAAACTAACCCGGATAGATTCTGGCGGTACTTGAGCGATGCGCACAAAACACCAACCGAGATATCAGTAAATGGTTGTATTGTTAACGATCCAGTCAAAATTGCTAACCAATTTAATCAGTATTTTCACTCAGTATTCACTCAGGGAGATCATGCTGACACAAACATTATTTCTCTGTCTACTATATCTGCCGATTTCATAACTGTCGAAGGTGTCCTTTCACTGTTACTGAATGTTAAGACTAAATCTTCCGATGGTCCCGACGGCATACCTAATGCATTTTTGCAACGTTACGCCGAACCTATCGCGCATGTCTTCACCCATATTTTTCGTCTTTCGCTTCATAATTCAATTCTTCCCGATGATTGGCGAACGGCACGTGTTATTCCCGTATTTAAAAAAGGTGATCGCCTAAATGTTGAAAACTACCGGCCAATTTCATTAACTTCCTGTCCTTGTAAACTTCTTGAGCATATCATCGCGCATTACATAATGTCATTTCTTGAAGAAAACAGTATTTTGACTCCTTTCCAGCATGGTTTTAGGAAGGGCCTCTCGACTAACACTCAACTTGTCACCACAATTCACGACTTCGCTATGGCAATTGATAAGGGCGACCAAATAGACGCCATCTTCTTAGATTTTAGAAAAGCTTTCGACTGTGTTTGCCACAGTAAATTACTCACCAAACTTTGAAACATTGGCCTACCCATTACTGTAATTAATTGGATCCGCTCCTACCTTACCAGCCGCAAACAGTTTGTCCAGGTCGAGGGCTGCTGCTCTGGGGTTCTACCTGTAACCTCGGGAGTTCCACAAGGCAGTGTCCGTGGCCCTGTCTTGTTTCTCATCTTTATCAATGACATCGTTTCATCAGTTGACACCTCCGCCATAAGCTTAAAGCTTTTTGCAGATGACTGCATTCTTTACAAGCCAATTAAAAGTGAAAGAGACCAAGAGTGCTTGCAGAACAACCTAAATTCTCTCTCCGATTGGTGCCACGCCTGGTCGATGGAGTTAAACATTAGTAAATCGGTCTATATGCGTATCTCAAATAAAATTACCCCTTTTGCATCACGCTACACCTTAAATAATAATCCGTTGATCGAAGTGAGCAATTTTAAATACTTGGGAGTCAATATTACCAATCGACTGTCGTGGAGTAACCACATTGACGACGCTTGTTCCTCCGCCTCTAGAAAACTAGGGTTTCTTAGACACAAACTAAAAAACGCGCCAACTCAGATCAAACTTCTTGCATATAATACATTTATTCGACCCCGTCTAGAGTACGCATGCGTAGCCTGGGACCCGTACTTTAAAAAGGACGTTTATAAACTTGAAATGGTCCAGAGGAGAGCGGTAAGATTCATCTATAATGCCTATCACAATCTTGATTCTCCTTCATCACTTATGACTACTAACAACATTCCGCTCTTGAAACAGCGTAGAACTATCGCCAGACTCAAGTTTCTTTTCCTGCTTCGTAATCATCAGTTTAATATTGATCCCAGTAAATACATCTCTCCCTCTTCTTCCAGGAAAACCAGGCATGCTCACAATCATGATCTGACACCTTACTTTGCACGTACTAACCTTTTCAAACATTCCTTCTTTCCTAGAACCATTAGCGAATGGAATGCACTGCCTTCAAATGTTTTTCCTGAACGTGGCATTCCCGACTTTGAAAACTACATGCATCTTTTGTGTAATCAACACTGTTGATATTTCAATGCTAGATTAGCTCATCTTATTATTTCAACTGTGTAGCTTTACTTTTTGTGCTTGAAACTGTTTCTAGAAGTTTGTTCGCTTTTTTTCTAGATATGTATAACTAAGCATCCTATTTAGTATGACTTGTTTTTCAGTAGCTTTGTGTATTCTAACTTCCTGTATAACTTGTTCGCTTTTTTCGCTATGCTCCCTTTTTGTGCCCCTCCTGCTTGGTCTACGGACTGCAGTATGTAATAAATAAATAAATAAAATATCTTCAAAGCTATCATCGGAAAGAAAAAATCAACACACCACTCCCGGGAGGGCTCGAAACTCCAACCTTTCGGTCAACAGCCGATCGCGCTAGCCCATTGCGCCACGGAGACAGTCTTGCTCATCTCTCACCCCCATCAGATCATATCATCAAAGCTATCAGCCCAAAGAAAAAAAAGCACCGCACCACCACCGTGTGGGCTCGAACCTCCAACTTTCCGGTTAACAGCCGATCACGCTAGCCAATTGCGCCACGGAGACAGTTCTGCTCCACTCTCACCACCATCAGAACATATCTTCAAAGCTATCAGGCCAAAGAAAAAAAAGCGCTGCACCACCACCAGGTGGGCTCGAACCTCCAACCTTTCGGTCAACAGCCGATCGCGCTAGCCCATTGCGCCACGGAGACAGTCTTGCTCCCTTCTCACCACCATCAGAACATATCTTCAAAGCTATTACCGCAAAGAAAAAAGCAACACACCACTCCCGGGAGGCCTCAAAACTCCAACCTTTCGGTTTACAGCCGATCGCGCTAGCCCATTGCGCCACGGAGACAGTCTTGCTCCACTCTCACCACCATCAGAACATATCTTCAAAGCTATCAGCGCAAAGAAAAAAAGCGCTGCACCACCACCGGGTGGGCTCGAACCTCCAACCTTTCGGTTAACAGCCGATCGCGCTAGCCCATTGCGCCACGGAGACAGTCTTGCTCCACTCTCACCACCATCAGAACATATCTTCAAAGCTATCAGCGCAAAAAAAAGCAACACACCACTCCCGGGAGGGCTCGAAACTCCAACCTTTCGGTTAACAGCCGATCGCGCTAGCCAATTGCGCCAAGGAGACAGTCGTGCTCCACTCTCACCACCATCAGAACATATCTTCAAAGCTATCCGCGCAAAGAAAAAAGCAAAACACCACTCCCGGGAGGGCTCGAACCTCCAACTTTTCGGTTAACAGCCGATCGCGCTGGCCAATTGCGCCACGGAGAAAGTCCTACTCAACTCTCACCACAATTAGAACATATCTTCAAAGCTATCAGCCCAAAGAAAAAAAAGCGCCGCACCACCACCGGGTGGGCTCGAACCTCCAACTTTTCGGTTAACAGCCGATCGCGCTAGCCAATTGCGCCACGGGGACCGTCCTGCTCCACTCTCACCACCGTCAGACCATTTCTTCAGAGCTATCACCCCAAAGAAAAAAGCAACACACCACTCCCGGGAGGGCTCAAAACTCCAACCTTTCGGTTAACAGCCGATCGCGCTAGCCCAATGCGCCACGGAGACAGTCTTGCTCCACTCTCACCACCATCAAAACATATCTTCAAAGCTATCATCGCAAAGGAAAAAAGCAACACACCACTCCCGGGAGGGCTCAAAACTCCAACCTTTCGGTCAACAGCCAATCGCGCAAGCCCATTGCGCCACGGAGACAGTCTTGCTCATCTCTCACCACCATCAGAACATATCATCAAAGCTATCAGCCCAAAGAAAAAAAGCACCGCACCACCACCGGGTGTTCTCGAACCTCCAACTTTTCGGTTAACAGCAGATCGCGCTAGCCAATTGCGCCACGGAGACAATCGTGCTCCACTCTCACCACCATCAGAACATATCTTCAAAGCTATCAGCGCAAAGAAAAAAAAGCGCCGCACCACCACCGGGTGGGCTCGAACCTCCAACCTTTCGGTTAACAGCCGATCGCGCAAGCCAATTTCGCCATAGAGACAGTCCTGCTCCACTCTCACCACCATCAGAACATATCTTCAAAGCTATCAGCCCAAAGAAAAAAAAGCACCGCACCACCACCGGGTGGGCTCGAACCTCCAACTTTTCGGTTAACAGCCGATCACGCTAGCCAATTGCGCCACGGAGACAGTCCTGCTCCACTCTCACCACCATCAGAACATATCTTCAAAGCTATCAGCCCACAGAAAAAAAAGCGCCGCACAACCACCGGGTAGGCTCGAACCTCCGACTTTTCGGTTAACAGCCGATCGCGCTAGCCAATTGCGCCACGGAGACAGTCCTGCTCCACTCTCACCACCATAAGAACATATCTTCAAAGCTATCAGCCCAAAAAAAAAGCGCCGCACCACCACTGGGTGGGCTCGAACCTCCGACCTTTTGGTTAACAGCCGATCGCGCTAGCCAATTGCGCCACGGAGACAGTCCTGCTCCCCTCTCACCACCATCAGAACATATCTTCAAAGCTATCAGCCCAAAGAAAAAAAAGCGCCGCAGCACCACCGGGTGGGCTCGAACCTCCAACTTTCCGGTTAACAGCCGATCACGCTAGCAAATTCCGCCACGGAGACAGTCCTGCTCCACTCTCACCACCATCAGAACATATCTTCAAAGCTATCAGCCCACAGAAAAAACAGCGCCGCACAACCACCGGGTAGGCTCGAACCTCCAACTTTTCGGTTAACAGCCGATCGCGGGAACAGCCAATTTCGGGAACAGCCAATTGCGCCACAGAGACAGACCTGCTCCACTCTCACCACCATAAGAACATATCATCAAAGCTATCAGCCCGAAGAAAAAAAAGCGCCACACCACCACTGGGTGGGCTCGAACCTCCGACCTTTTGGTTAACAGCCGATCGTGCTAGCCAATTGCGCCACGAAGACAGTCCTGCTCCACTCTCACCACCATCAGAACATATCTTCAAAGCTATCAGCCCAAAGAAAAAAAAGCGCCGCACCACCACCGGGTGGGCAAGAACCTCCAACTTTCCGGTTAACAGCCGATCACGCTAGCCAATTGCGCCACGGAGACAGTCCTGCTCCACTCTCACCACCGTCAGAACATTTCTTCAGAGCTATCAGCCCAAAGAAAAAAAAAGCGCCGCACCACCACCGGGTGGGCTTGAACCTCCAACCTTTCAGTTAACAGCCGATCGCGCTAGCCAATTGCCCCACGGAGACAGTCGTGCTCCACTCTCACCATCGTCAGAACATTTCTTCAGAGCTATCACCCCAAAGAAAAAAAATGCGCCGCACCCCCACCGGTTGGGCTCGAACCTCTGACCTTTCGGTTAACAGCCGATCGCGCTAGCCAATTGCGCCACGAAGACTGTCCTGCTGCAATCTCACCACAATCAGAACATATCTTCAAAGCTATTACCGCAAAGAAAAAAGCAACACACCACTCCTGGGAGGGCTCGAGACTCCAACCTTTCGGTTAACAGCCGATCGCGCTAGCCCATTGCGCCACGGAGGCAGTCTTGCTCCACTCTCACCATCATCAGAACATATCTTCAAAGCTATCAGCGCAAAGAAAAAAAAGCGCTGCACCACCACCAGGTGGGCTCGAACCTCCAACCTTTCGGTTAACAGCCGATCGCGCTAGCCAATTGCGCCACGGGGACCGTCCTGCTCCACTCTCACCACCATCAAAACATATCTTCAAAGCTATCATCGCAAAGGAAAAAGCAACACACCACTCCCGGGAGGGCTCAAAACTCCAAGCTTTCGGTCAACAGCCAATCGCGCTAGCCCATTGCGCCACGGAGACAGTCTTGCTCATCTCTCACCACCATCAGAACATATCATCAAAGCTATCAGCCCAAAGAAAAAAAGCACCGCACCACCACCGGGTGGGCTCGAACCTCCAACTTTTCGGTTAACAGCAGATCGCGCTAGCCAATTGCGCCACGGAGACAGTCCTGCTCCACTCTCACCACCATCAGAACATATCTTCAAAGCTATCAGCCCAAAGAAAAAAAAGCGCCGCAGCACCACCGGGTGGGCTCGAACCTCCAACTTTCCGGTTAACAGCCGATCACGCTAGCAAATTCCGCCACGGAGACAGTCCTGCTCCACTCTCACCACCATCAGAACATATCTTCAAAGCTATCAGCCCACAGAAAAAAAGCGCCGCACAACCACCGGGTAGGCTCGAACCTCCAACTTTTCGGTTAACAGCCGATCGCGCTAGCCAATTGCGCCACAGAGACAGACCTGCTCCACTCTCACCACCATCAGAACATATCATCAAAGCTATCAGCCCGAAGAAAAAAAGCGCCGCACCACCACTGGGTGGGCTCGAACCTCCGACCTTTTGGTTAACAGCCGATCGCGCTAGCCAATTGCGCCACGAAGACAGTCCTGCTCCACTCTCACCACCATCAGAACATATCTTCAAAGCTATCAGCCCAAAGAAAAAAAAGCGCCGCACCACCACCGGGTGGGCAAGAACCTCCAACTTTCCGGTTAACAGCCGATCACGCTAGCCAATTGCGCCACGGAGACAGTCCTGCTCCACTCTCACCACCGTCAGAACATTTCTTCAGAGCTATCAGCCCAAAGAAAAAAAAAAGCGCCGCACCACCACCGGGTGGGCTTGAACCTCCAACCTTTCAGTTAACAGCCGATCGCGCTAGCCAATTGCCCCACGGAGACAGTCGTGCTCCACTCTCACCATCGTCAGAACATTTCTTCAGAGCTATCACCCCAAAGAAAAAAAAAGCGCCGCACCACCACCGGTTGGGCTCGAACCTCTGACCTTTCGGTTAACAGCCGATCGCGCTAGCCAATTGCGCCACGAAGACTGTCCTGCTGCAATCTCACCACCATCAGAACATATCTTCAAAGCTATTACCGCAAAGAAAAAAGCAACACACCACTCCTGGGAGGGCTCGAGACTCCAACCTTTCCGGTTAACAGCCGATCACGCTAGCCATTGCGCCACGGAGACAGTCTTGCTCCACTCTCACACCATCAGAACATATCTTCAAAGCTATCAGCGCACAGAAAAAAAAGCGCCGCACCACCACCAGGTGGGCTCGAACCTCCAACCTTTCGGTTAACAGCCGATCGCGCTAGCCCATTGCGCCACGGAGACAGTCTTGCTCCACTCTCACCACCATCAGAACATAACTTCAAAGCTATCAGCGCAAAGAAAAAAGCAACACACCACTCCCGGGAGGGCTCGAAACTCCAACCTTTCGGTCAACAGCCGATCGCGCTATCCCATTGCGCCACGGAGACAGTCTTGCTCCCTTCTCACCCCCATCAGAACATAACTTCAAAGCTATCAGCCCAAAGAAAAAAAAGCACCGCACCACCACCGGGTGGGCTCGAACCTCCAACCTTTCGGTTAACAGCCGATCGCGCTAGCCAATTGCGCCACGGAGACAGTCGTGCTCCACTCTCACCACCATCAGAACATATCTTCAAAGCTATCAGCGCAAAGAAAAAAGCAAAACACCACTCCTGGGAGGGCTCGAACCTCCAGCTTTTCGGTTAACAGCCGATCGCGCTGGCCAATTGCGCCACAGAGAAAGTCCTGCTCAACTCTCACCACAATTAGAAGATATCTTCAAAGCTATCAGCCCAAAGAAAAAAAAAGCGCCGCACCATTACCGGGTGGGCTCGAACCTCCAACTTTTCGGTTAACAGCCGATCGCGCTAGCCAATTGCGCCACTTTTTTTTTTCTTTATTGCCTGTTTTCGGCTCACATAAACAATACACATATTAACTGATAATTACACAACACAATCCAAAACATTGTAAAAACCATGGCTCAAACGATGTGGCCACGCATCTGTTAAAATGTTTTTATCGTCGATAGTAATTCGACGCGCGGCAACCATTCTGGGGGGAGTTCCTGCAACTTTTGTTCATCCACAAAATTTCTTATATACTCTTTGAAGTACTGGGTGGGTGCTCGTGCATCTACATCAAAGTGCATGGCTGCCATCCTGGATTTCCAAATGCTATGAAGAGCCATAAGCATTATCATATCATATGGGGTACCATCGTCACTTTGTATATGCAAATAGCGGATGCCATATGCATTTATGGGGAAGTCTTTTTTGATCGTGCGCTGGAGCACGTCCCAAAGAAAGACAGCATCCCAGCAGTCAATGAATACATGCTCAATTGTCTCCTCCTTTCTGCATATTATGCAATGCGTGCCCCAAGGAACGTAGAACCCCTTTGCAGCCGTCATGGTTTTGACGGTCAGCATACCGGTATGTAATTTAAAAAAGAAATTCTTAGCACCTGGCGATATTTTCATCGCCTTGACGCGCTTTAGTACAGTGTGGCCACGGCATACATTGTAAAGGGACCGATACATAGGCACTGGTAAAAACACATCACATAAGTCCTTGTACAACTTTCTTCGTCGGACTTGACTCAAATATTCAAGTGAAAACCGCACTGACAGAAACCTACAAGAAAGCACAACTTCGCGGAGAAAGCCATAAACACCACCAGGTACGCTGCAGGTTGATACAACCATGTTAGGCAAGTGTTGCCCCAGGCGAAGTTGACAGACAGTGCGAAGGAATGGGTTGTCGACGTCTCTAAAGAAACAAAATCGATTGACTACCTGTCTTAAAAACAAATGGAGACAAGCCGAGTCCTCGATTTCGCACTCGAAGAAATAAATTGGTCCGACTCGATCTTTCCCAAGACGATTCCCACACAAAGACAGCGAACACACGGTGAAATTTTTGGATGTTTACCCTTGAACAATGTAAGACTTGTAAGATATACCAAATTTTACTCACTAAGAATATGTTGCAAATTGTGGCTTTAGAAAGCATAGACCAATTCCAGCCATTCCACTTGTTCACTCTTTCCCGCAGGTTATCCACTTGGCTCCTCCAGTACGAATCGCTGTCTTTGTAGCATTCGAGGGGGGCACCCAAGTATTTCACCGGTGTCGTAACAAACCTTATGCTGGCAAAACTGTCTGGGGTTTCTGCCCGGTCACCGTGCCAAAAGCCAAGGCATTTTCCCCAGTTAACAGCGCTGCCACTTGCAGCACAGAAGTTAGTAACGCATTTGACAGCATCTGCTATGCTGTCAGAGTCCGCGCAAAAAATGGCAATATCGTCCGCATAAGCCAACAGTCGGACTTCAACCTCGTGCAGCTTAAACCCACGGACACAGTCATTCTCTATGACACTCAAACAAAAGGACTCTATGTACAAACAAAACAATAGTGGTGAGAGAGGACAACCCTGACGGACCGAACGCTTGACTGGGATGCGCTTCCCCACCACCTTGTTAACGATTAGCCGCGTTGAGCAGTCTCGGTACGCCATGACAACCCCCTCTTTGATTATTTTCCCTAAATTCACATAATCTAGGATGCACAGCAGAATTTCATGAGGCACCCTGTCTAAAGCTTTCTCGAGGTCGATTTGCAGCATTGCGACTCGCGCACCAATAGCGTCGCAACATTCGAGGATGCTCCGGGCTGCGTGTATATTCGTGAGGATAGTTCGACCTTTAATGCCGCACGTCTGATGTGGCCCCACGAGTTCCGTAATGACTGTTTGCAACCTTTTAGCTAGGATTTTCATGAATATCTTGTAATCTCCATTAGTGAGGCAGATTGGGCGGTAAGAATTTACTTTGCGCAGTGCAACGGGGTCTTCCGATTTTGGTATAAGAACAGTGTGAAATGATGAAAAGGACGGGGATAATATTTTCAGCTCGAATGCCTCATTATAAACTTTCAGCTAAGACTGGTGTTATTTCAAACTTGAAACACTTATAAAAGGCAGAAGTCAGACCATCAGGGCCAGGCGATTTCCCGGGATGCATACTTTCAATAGCACTGTTAACTTCCTCTTCCGAAATGGGTTCTTCCAATAATTCTTTTGCATTATTGTCAAGCTTTGGCATCAGCGGTAAAAAATCTTTTTTAAAACGATCGACATCAACTGAGCTGGCAGTGAATAAACCATGGAAGTGCTCAAAGAAAGCACGCTCGATAACATCTGCGACATCGCTGACTTCACCCTCGTGTTCAATTTCTGTTATCTGATTACGACGCGCATGCCACTTTTCTGAGACCAACGCCCTTTTTGACGGTGCTTCTGCCGTTATCAGTCGCTCGGCTCTTGCCCGCACCATAGCACCGCGGTATCTTTCGACATCGAACCGCTCAATTTTACTTTTCAACGCGCGAATATCTTCAAGAAACATGCCGGGCATTTTACATTCTTCGAGGAGCAATTTTTCCAGGTTTCTGCGCATGAGCTTTTCTTCTGCTCCTTTTTCTCTGCTTATAGCGCTCGAGCGTTCCAAAGCCTTTAATTTAACGACCTGCTTGAAGTTCTCCCATTTTTCTCTAAACGTCTTTTTACTGCGAACTTTCATTTTTTCAACTTGCGTCATTGCTTCCTCCATAAATTTTTCATCACTCAGCAGATTCGAATTCAATTTCCATAGTTGCCACTCGAAGGCCCTTTTCGTTTCTTTCGTGCTAGCTACTACAAAGCTAACCAAGCAGTGGTCACTAAATGAAACGGCGTTAACACGGTATGCCTTGCAAAGCGGTACCAATTCTACACTCACGTACGCCCTATCTAGTCGGGCGTGGCTGGCTGCCTGAAAGTGGGTGTACTGCATAGTCCGGTCACCACCGAGACATTCAGCCACATCCTCCAAACCATGTTCACTTACTATATTGCTTAAGACAGCCGTACTTGCATCCCTGTAATGTCGTTCGCTAGTTTTGTCTTTGGCTGAAAGGACGCAGTTGAAATCGCCAATAATGATTAGGAGCCTATCACAATTGGTATACTGCTTTAGTTGTTCGAAAAATATGCGTCTTTCGTCAGTGACGGTCGGTGCGTACAAGCATATTACGCGCCATTCCAATCCCGAAAACAAAAGATCACAAACAATGAGCCGACCAGACGGACAGGACGTTGAGGCTTCTACTTTAGCACCCAGACTCTGTCTGACGAACAAAACGCAACCGGAAGAAGTCCCTATGGCATGGCTAACTATAACAGAATACCGCGGCAAGAATTGGCGCAACATGCCCCCAGTTTCATCGTCGCCATGGACTTTAGTCTCTTGGACTGCCAGTATGTCAAGGTCAAGGTCGCTTACTAACCGATAAAGTTGACATTGTTTTCTCCGTGAGGCCAGGCCACGCACATTTAAAGTGGCCACACGGATTGAATTTTCTATTTGCACCATTGTAAGGCTACGAAAAAACCAGGGGCATGGCGCTTACCTTACAACTGCAATTCCTTCCTGAACGCCTTGTCTCAGTACAGTCCTTAAGTTGGCGAAGGCGGCGTTTCCGCCGTCTTGCGCTCCGACAAAATGTTTGGCCGTGGCCGGATGAGAGGCCGCCGAGCGGGAGTCGTTTTGGCGGGTGGTTCGTCCGGCGAGGCAGCAGTGGTGCCCTTGTCTTTTTTCCCTTCGTCACGGGGACGCTTCCCCGTCACAGTGCCACTGTCGCTTTCAATCCCAGTCATCGGTTCAGCCTCCGAGGGGGTCTCGTCTGCTGAGCCAAGACACGTGTCGCCGGTGCTGCTTGCATCCACCTTTTCAATACTTTCGCCTACGCCTTCATATGGAAGCCCGGTGTCGGGCTTACCTGGTGCTTCACACACTCCCTCTTCTTGACGGCATGACGACCCATCTTCCACAGCAGAGCTCGGGTTAACTCCTGCTGTTTCTTCCGAGTCTGCTTCGTCTATGAGGTGCTCCAGTGCATCACTTTCCTGCGCTGGTCCAGTCACACTGGCATATGTCTTCGCGCAGTCGGCGTCTTCGTGGCCGAAGCGGTTACAACGACTGCAGCGGGGTACTCGGCAGTCGCGACGTATGTGACCGGTACTCTTGCACCGTAGGCACAACGGTGCACGGCCCGGAACGACAACGAGAGTCAGCTCTCCGGCAATCTTGAGCTGGTGCGGAATGACATCCACCTTGACGTCGGAGTGCAGCTTTAGTCCCACAGACCGCGTCGTTGAGCCCTTTTCTGTGATGCCCGGTGCTCGCCACTTCTCCCGTTTCACTTCGAACACTTTCCCATAGGGAGTCAAGGCAACACGCACGTCTTCGTCGGTCACGCCGTGCAGCAACCAGTGAAGCTTCAAGCGAACCTCGCGGTTATTTGGGTCAATGAGCAAACATGGGCGATCCTTTACCTTCACATCGATGGCGGAGAGCAACTTCCGAGCAGCCTCAGCACTCGTCAGTGTCACAGCCCATACGTGGTTCATTTGATACGCCCCCAACGCCAAAACGTCGTCGAGCGCACCAAGCTTGGCCAAAGTGTCCCTGTAGTCTTCGACGCGGTAAGGCCGGGCTCTCGGATCACCATGCATGAAAACGGTATTCGCAGCGATGCGTCCGGAAGGCAGATTGGGCAAAATCACCTGATAATCGTCGGCGCTAGGCGCAAAAACCCTGTCACCGCGGCCCGGTCGGGCCGCAGATACCGCTCCGTCGGAGCCGAACATTCCGCGACCGTATCGCTCGAAAGCTGGAAGTGGAATGGCCAATTGCGCCACGGGGACCGTACTGCTCCACTCTCACCACCGCCAGACCATTTCTTCAGAGCTATCACCCCAAAGAAAAAAAAGCGCCGCACCACCTCCTGGTGGGCTCGAACCTCCAACCTTTCGGTTAACAGCCGATCGCGCTAGCCAATTGCCCCACGGAGACAGTCGTGCTCCACTCTCACCACCGTCAGAACATTTCTTCAGAGCTATCACCCCAAAGAAAAAAAAGCGCCGCACCACCACCGGTTGGGCTCGAACCTCCAACCTTTCGGTTAACAGCCGATCGCGCTAGCCAATTGCGCCACGAAGACAGTCCTGCTCCACTCTCACCATCATCAGAACATAACTTCAAAGCTATTACCGCAAAGAAAAAAGCAACACACCACTCCCGGGAGGGCTCAAAACTCCAACCTTTCGGTTTACAGCCGATCGCGCTAGCCCATTGCGCCACGGAGACAGTCTTGCTCCACTCTCACCACCATCAGAACATATCTTCAAAGCTATCAGCGCAAAGAAAAAAAGCGCTGCACCACCACCGGGTGGGCTCGAACCTCCAACCTTTCGGTTAACAGCCGATCGCGCTAGCCCATTGCGCCACGGAGACAGTCTTGCTCCACTCTCACCACCATCAGAACATATCTTCAAAGCTATCAGCGCAAAGAAAAAAGCAACACCCCATTCCCGGGAGGGCTTGAAACTCCAACCTTTCGGTTAACAGCCGATCGCGCTAGCCAATTGCGCCAAGGAAACAGTCGTGCTCCACTCTCACCACCATCAGAACATATCTTCAAAGCTATCCGCGCAAAAAAAAAGCAAAACACCACTCCCGGGAGGGCTCGAACCTCCAACTTTTCGGTTAACAGCCGATCGCGCTGGCCAATTGCGCCACGGAGAAAGTCCTGCTCAACTCTCACCACAATTAGAACATATCTTCAAAGCTATCAGCCCAAAGAAAAAAAAGCGCCGCACCACCACCTGGTGGGCTCTAACCTCAAACTTTTCGGTTAACAGCTGATCGCGCTAGCCAATTGCGCCACGGGGACCGTCCTGCTCCACTCTCACCACCGTCAGACCATTTCATCAGAGCTATCACCCCAAAGAAAAAAAAGCGCCGCACCACCACCGGGTGGGCTCGAACCCCCCACCTTTCGGTTAACAGGCGATCGTGCTAGCCAATTGCCCCACGGAGACAGTCGTGCTCCACTCTCACCACCGTCAGAACATTTCTTCAGAGCTATCACCCCAAAGAAAAAAAAAGCGCCACACCACCACCGGTTGGGCTCGAACCTCTGACCTTTCGGTTAACAGCCGATCGCGCTAGCCAATCGCGCCACGAAGACAGTCCTGCTCCACTTTCACCACCATCAGAACATATCTTCAAAGCTATCCGTGCAAAGAAAAAAGCAAAACACCACTCCCGGGAGGGCTCGAACCTCCAACTTTTCGGTTAACAGCCGATCGCGCTGGCCAATTGCGCCACGGAGAAAGTCCTGCTCAACTCTCACCACAGTTAGAACATATCTTCAAAGCTATCAGCCCAAAGAAAAAAAAGCGCCGCACCACCACCGGGTGGGCTCGAACCTCAAACTTTTCGGTTAACAGCCGATTGCGCTAGCCAATTGCGCCACGGGGACCGTCCTGCTCCAGTCTCACCACCGTCAGACCATTTCTTCAGAGCTATCACCCCAAAGAAAAAAAAGCGCCGCACCACCACCGGGTGGGCTCGAACCCTCCACCTTTCGGTTAACAGGCGATCGTGCTAGCCAATTGCCCCACGGAGACAGTCGTGCTCCACTCTCACCACCGTCAGAACATTTCTTCAGAGCTATCACCCCAAAGAAAAAAAAGCGCCGCACCACCACCGGTTGGGCTCGAACCTCCAACCTTTCGGTTAACAGCCGATCGCGCTAGCCAATAGCGCCAAGAAGACAGTCCTGCTCCACTCTCACCACCATCAGAACATATCTTCAAAGCCATTACCGCAAAGAAAAACGCAACACACCACTCCCGGGAGGTTCAAAACTTCAACCTTTCGGTTAACAGCCGATCGCGCTAGCCCAATGCGCCACGGAGACAGTCTTGCTCCACTCTCACCACCATCAGAACATATCTTCAAAGCTATCATCGCAAAGAAAAAAAAGCGCCGCACCACCGCCGGGTGGGCTCGAAACTCCAACTTTTCGGTTAACAGCCGATCGCGCTAGCCAATTGCGCCACGGAGACAGTCCTGCTTCACTCTCACCACCATCAGAACATATCTTCAAAGCTATCAGCCCAAAGAAAAAAAAGCGCCATTCCACCACCGGGTGGGCTCGAACCTCCGACCTTTTTGTTAACAGCCGATCGCGCTAGCCAATTGCGCCATGGAGACAGTCCTGCTCCACTCTCACCACCATCAGAACATATCTTCAAAGCTATCAGCCCAAGAAAAAAAAGCACCGCACCACCACCGGGTGGGCTCGAACCTCCAACTTTTCGGTTAACAGCCGATCACGCTAGCCAATTGCGCCACGGAGACAGTCCTGCTCCACTCTCACCACCATCAGAACATATCTTCAAAGCTATCAGCCCACAGAAAAAAAAGCGCCGCACAACCACCGGGTAGGCTCGAACCTCCGACTTTTCGGTTAACAGCCGATTGCGCTAGCCAATTGCGCCACGGAGACAGTCCTGCTCCACTGTCACCACCATAAGAACATATCTTCAAAGCTATCAGCCCAAAGAAAAAAAAAGCGCCGCACCACCACTGGGTGGGCTCGAACCTCCGACCTTTTGGTTAACAGCCGATCGCGCTAGCCAATTGCGCCACGGAGACAGTCCTGCTCCACTCTCACCACCATCAGAACATATCTTCAAAGCTATCAGCCCAAAGAAAAAAAAAGCGCCGCACCACCACCGGGTGGGCTCGAACCTCCAACTTTCCGGTTAACAGCCGATCACGCTAGCCAATTGCGCCACGGAGACAGTCCTGCTCCACTCTCACCACCATCAGAACATATCTTCAAAGCTATCATCGCAAAGAAAAAAAAGCGCCGCACCACCGCCGGGTGGGCTCGAAACTACAACTTTTCGGTTAACAGCCGATCGCGCTAGCCAATTGCGCCACGGAGACAGTCCTGCTTCACTCTCACCACCATCAGAACATATCTTCAAAGCTATCAGCCCAAAGAAAAAAAAGCGCCATTCCACCATCGGGTGGGCTCGAACCTCCGACCTTTTTGTTAACAGCCGATCGCGCTAGACAATTGCGCCATGGACACAGTCCTGCTCCACTCTCACCACCATCAGAACATATCTTCAAAGCTATCAGCCCACAGAAAAAAAAAGCGCCGCACAACCACCGGGTAGGCTCGAACCTCCGACTTTTCGGTTAACAGCCGATCGCGCTAGCCAATTGCGCCACGGAGACAGTCCTGCTCCACTCTCACCACCATAAGAACATATCTTCAAAGCTATCAGCCCAAAGAAAAAAAAAGCGCCGCACCACCACTGGGTGGGCTCGAACCTCCAACTTTCCGGTTAACAGCCGATCACGCTAGCCAATTGCGCCACGGAGACAGTCCTGCTCCATTCTCACCACCATCAGAACATATCTTCAAAGCTATCAGCCCACAGAAAAAAAAGCGCCGCACAACCACCGGGTAGGCTCGAACCTCCAACTTTTCGGTTAACAGCCGATCGCGCTAGCCAATTGCGCCACGGAGACAGACCTGCTCCACTCTCACCATCATAAGAACATATCATCAAAGCTATCAGCCCGAAGAAAAAAAAGCGCCGCACCACCACTGGGTGGGCTCGAACCTCCGACCTTTTGGTTAACAGCCGATCGCGCTAGCCAATTGCGCCACGGAGACAGTCCTGCTCCACTCTCACCACCATCAGAACATATCTTCAAAGCTATTACCGCAAAGAAAAAAAGCGCCGCACCACCACCGGGTGGGCAAGAACCTCCAACTTTCCGGTTAACAGCCCATCACGCTAGCCAATTGTGCCACGGAGACAGTCTTGCTCTACTCTCACAACCGTCAGAACATATGTTCAAAGCTATCACCCCAAAGAAAAAAAAGGCGCCGCACCACCACCGGTTGGGCTCGAACCTCCGACCTTTCGGTTAACAGCCGATTGCGCTAGCCAATTGCGCCACGAAGAATGTCCTGCTCCAATCTCACCACCATCAGAACATATCTTCAAAGCTATTACCGCAAAGAAAAAAGCAACACACCACTCCTGGGAGGGCTCGAGACTCCAACCTTTCGGTTAACAGCCGATCGCGCTATCCCATTGCGCCACGGAGACATTCTTGCTCCCTTCTCACCACCATCAGAACATAACTTCAAAGCTATCAGCCCAAAGAAAAAAAAGCACCGCACCACCACCGGGTGGGCTCGAACCTCCAACCTTTCGGTTAACAGCCGATCGCGCTAGCCAATTGCGCCACGGAGACAGTCGTGCTCCACTCTCACCACCATCAGAACATATCTTCAAAGCTAACAGCGCAAAGAAAAAAGCAAAACACCACTCCCGGGAGGGCTCGAACCTCCAACTTTTCGGTTAACAGCCGATCGCGCTGGCCAATTGCGCCACGGAGAAAGTCCTGCTCAACTCTCACCACAATTAGAACATTTCTTCAGAGCTATCACCCCAAAGAAAAAAAAGCGCCGCACCATCACCGGTTGGGCTCGAACCTCCAGCCTTTCGGTTAACAGCCGATCGCGCTAGCCAATTGCGCCACGAAGACAGTCCTGCTCCACTCTCACCACCATCAGAACATATCTTCAAAGCTATTACCGCAAAGAAAAAAGCAACACACCACTCCCGGGAGGGCTCAAAACTCCAAACTTTCGGTTTACCGCCGATCGCGCTAGCCCATTGCTCCACGGAGACAGTCTTGCTCCACTCTCACCACCATCAGAAGATATCTTCAAAGCTATCAGCGCAAAGAAAAAAAGCGCTGTACCACCACCGGGTGGGCTCGAACCTCCAACCTTTCGGTTAACAGCCGATCGCGCTAGCCCATTGCGCCACGGAGACAGTCTTGCTCCACTCTCACCACCATCAGAACATATCTTCAAAGCTATCAGCGCAAAGAAAAAAGCAACACACCACTCCCGGGAGGGCTCGAAACTCCAACCTTTCGGTTAACAGCCGATCGCGCTAGCCAATTGCGCCAAGGAGACAGTCATGCTCCACTCTCACCACCATCAGAACATATCTTCAAAGCTATCCGTGCAAAGAAAAAAGCAAAACACCACTCCCGGGAGGGCTCGAACCTCCAACGTTTTCGGTTAACAGCCGATCGCGCTAGCCCATTGCGCCACGGGGACCGTCCTGCTCCAATCTCACCACCGTCAGACCATTTCTTCAGAGCTATCACCCCAAAGAAAAAAAAGCGCCGCACCACCACCGGGTAGGCTCGAACCTCCAACTTTTCGGTTAACAGCCGATCGCGCTAGCCAATTGCGCCACGGAGACAGTCCTGCTCCACTCTCACCACCATAAGAACATATCTTCAAAGCTATCAGCCCAAAAAAAAAGCGCCGCACCACCACCGGGTGGGCTCGAACCTCCAACCTTTCGGTTAACAGCCGATCGCGCTAGCCCAGTGCGCCACGGAGACAGTCTTGCTCCACTCTCACCACCATCAGAACATCTCTTCAAAGCTATCAGCGCAAAGAAAAAAGCAACACACCACTCCCGGGAGGGCTCGAAACTCCAACCTTTCGGTCAACAGCTGATCGCGCCAGCCCATTGCGCCACGAAGACAGTCTTGCTCACCTCTCACCACCATCAGAACATATCTTCAAAGCTATCAGCCCAAAGAAATAAAAGCACCGCACCACCACCGGGTGGGCTTGAACCTCCAACCTTTCGGTTAACAGCCGATCGCGCTAGCCAATTGCGCCACGGAGACAGTCGTGCTCCACTCTCACCACCATCAGAACATATCTTCAAAGCTATATGCGCAAAGAAAAAAGCAAAACACCACTCCCGGGAGGGCTCGAACCTCCAACTTTTCGGTTAACAGCCGATCGCGCTAGCCAATTGCGCTACGGGGACCGTCCTGCTCCACTCTCACCACCGTCAAACCATTTCTTCAGAGCTATCACCCCAAAGAAAAAAAAAGCGCCGCACCACCACCGGGTGGGCTCGAACCTCCAACCTTCGGTTAACAGCCGATCGCGCTAGCCAATTGCGCCACGGAGACAGTCCTGCTCTACTCTCACCACCATCAGAACATATCTTCAAAGCTATCAGCCCAAAGAAAAAAAAGCGCCGCACCACTGCCGGGTGGGCTCGAAACTCCAACCTTTCGGTTAACAGCCGATCGCGCTAGCCAATTGCGCCATGGAGACAGTCGTGCTCCACTCTCACC
>NW_023607789.1:0-33557 GCF_013339725.1 Rhipicephalus microplus
TTTCGCTTACCATACGTATTTATTATTCTCTGAATTCAATTCTGCCTCGAACATTTGAATCGGCATAAACTGCTCTCAACGACACAGTGGTTGTGGACTTCTTGTACCTCCTGAACGTTCAAGCCACACTGCCTGTTACGTATATATGCTGTTTGTGCTGTCATTCGCTTTTTGTCTTTCGTGTTATTCACGTTGTTTTGCTATCTTTTCTTGTTTCTTTAAACGTACATCTTTCACTCGAGCATGAGCATATCTCAAAAGTTTTAGCTCTCACTCGCAATCAGCTGCATTGCTGTGTTGTGAGAGCGAAGAAGGAAAGGTGAACAAAGTCCTTAACGTTGGATAAACGAAAATGTCAATGTAATTGAAAGGCCACTAAGTGAAGTGAGCGATTGATAACCAATTTCTCATATACCCCGAAGGCATGAGCAAACGATCGCTGCAGAAGAAAAAGTTAGAATGAAGAAGGAAAATAGGTACGCTGAGTTAAAGAAGGCAACCGAATCTCGGACCACCTACCTTGAAAACACAAAGGCGGTATCTGACGGCAGTTCTCGGAAATAAGCAAACCAATGGAGAAAGTCTATAGCAAGTGCGAAGACTCCGTCAACTGATTAAAAAAAGATCGGTGCTCGAGGGCCTGAGTTTCCGCATCGTACCTGAAGAATCTGCGTGTCTGTCACATTTGTTCTTTTGTTGACGTTAGTTTCACCATTTTTGCTGTGCGCTCTAACGATTGCCGCTGTGGTTCAGGTCTCACCGTATCCTACCACAATAGCTGTAAAGTAGAGGCTCAAAAACTATCTTGCGGGACTTACTAAACATGAGTGCTTAGTCGGGAATTTTAGAGTGAAAAAAAAAATGCGGCCTGTCGCCGTTATGGAAAGTTAGCTTTTGAATATTGTTGAACCACTTGTTGAAACTTTTTCCTGCATTTTCACAAGTTGTATAGAGAGAAATGGAAGCGGTGTTTTTAAAAGAAAATCCATTGCAAGAAAATCACTGAAACTGATGTCGCAGTCGGCCTCACCCTATAGTGGCTGCGCGTCATTGAGCATTGTGATTTTCTTATTTAAGACAATTTATTGCTTCCAACTTCGTGAGGACTTGAAAAGAAGATCTTTGCTTTCAACTTAATATGCAGCACGTGCGGTATTGGGAAACGTGCTTTAATGGGTGTAGTTTGAAAACCTCGGTGTGAGAAGCTTTTGTCTACCATTACTGATAAACGCATTCAAGTGCTATTTACGCACTGTTCGCTTTGTTAAAGTCCTTGTCCCTACTACCTAAACATTACTGAAGACACAAACTACTGCATGCCTTGTTATGAACTAATTGCGGTTTGTGTATTAGCTTGCACATTGTTTTCGTCTTGATCTTCTGTCGGAGTAGCAAACGCAGGAAAACTTAGTGGAATCACTTTTTTTTGGTGGGCAATCCAAAAACTTTCTCTAAATGCCTCAAACGCTTAAGTTCTAACCACATGCACGCATTTATCTCGCGACAGGTACAATCGGCAGGGATGAGCGACAAGATTTGCTGTCGCAGAGGCCCATTCGCTGTCACCGCTTGTCGCGTCGCGCGCTTCTAGAAAACTAGAGAAGGCCGCTTGTCGCCCAGAAGCCAGCGCGAAGATTTTCGGCAACATGGCTGCGCCCCTGGTCCTCGCTTCAGTTCAAAATCGCTCTCGACGCTTGTTCTCCTAGCGTACTTCAAGGAATGCAAAGTATGAACTACCTTTCTTGCATTCTCGTCTCACGCCGAGAGTGAGTGAGCGACCGTGTTTTCTCATAAATCTCGTTACCCAGGGCTTGTTTTGATGTCTCGACGATAGCTTGCTTCAATGCGAAATGGTCATGCGAAGGGCGTCGTAGTCGTCGTATACCGTACGCTTCTGGGCAACCTGTGGTGCTTAAACCAAAGATTGTGAAAAAAGAAGGCCGTCGAATGCTTTTGTGCCTCCCTTTATATGCCACGCATGACAGCAATAAATTTGGCATGTTGTCATCGACCAACTTTCAAGCTTCTATTTATGGGCATGCACGCGATAGTTTTCATTCAAGCAACAATGACACTTTGTCACCAACATGTGGTTGCAGCCGACGCGATGCCATGGCGTGATGGAGCAAGTTTGTCGCTGCCGCTTGTCGCTATCGGTAGGAGATTACCTGCATGCGGTTAGGGCTTTAGCATTCTTCCTATACTCAATGTAGGCAAAATGAGTGATTGAAGACGCTGAAAAAAAAAGAACCTCGGGAAGCTGTATTTCCTTAGCGATCCTTAAAAAAGCAAGGTTTTCGCAAGCCTTCTTCACAGGTAATGTAGTTTCGAAGAAAACATTTGCGCGTGTAGACTTGATGTGGTAGCGTTGCTGTAGCTGGCACATCGAACGTGGTTCGCCATTATTTTTCTTTTGGCCAGGTTTTCATAATTGCTTTTTTTTCTCATGTAGAACGAGCACCCCTAATTCACATCTTCAATTAGACGACTCAGCACGTACGGTTCAGCACTCTTCGAAACAGTCAAGAAAGCTATTAGCCCCGAGAAGTTGGACTGGCGGTACCTGGTGGGAGGCCTGGTGACGGCACGACAAGGACCCTTCGAGACCCACTGTTGTGCGCCTACATAACCTGCACTCGCATCGTACGCTGTCCCGCTGTTTGCGACCACTTTTCGCTTGCCCCAACCTTTAATTTAACGACGAAAGCAACATCAATAACGGCGGAAAACTTTTGTTCGGTACGATCGCCAATGATTACGGCGCTATATCGAAGTCGCTTTAATCAGGTTTGTTGATGTCGCGCTGCAGCTCGGGGAAAAGGTACGATTCTCGACCGCGGTAGCCGCATTCTGACGCCAGTGGAGAGCAAGAACATGCCAGGTGGTCAAAATTATACTACAGCGTGTCCCGTATTCAAGTCGTGGTTTTTACACGTAAGGGAAGCATATTTGCATTAATATATAGTTGCTTTCTTTACGAGCGGTTTTTTTTCCAGAGATATGATCTAAATTCACCAAGATTTGTATCGGATACATGCGCCTATCTGGTTAGGGCAATGCTTTCTTTTTTGCTTGTGTGCCAAGCTCCACGCTCAGTTGCGAAGGACGATGCAGTATAGAGGCTCGCAACGTACCTTCAAAGCGCTTGGCCGAGAACACCACCGCAACTGTTGTATTTGTTTTTTTCTTATGTTTATACTTTCTCACTCCTCGTGTATTTTCATCCCATACTTTCCTAGAAGTAATTTCGGGGCTTCGTCTCACTAAAACTAGTTGAGGTTAATTGCACTAACTTCATGCAGAATAGTAGCAACGACGCTGCAGCTGTTACTCAAGTAAGTACACTAGTTTAAACAGCCCACTCGTGAAATACATTTTCTTGAACTTCATCATCTCCAGGTTTCGGCAACCTGTAATTGGATATGAAGTGGGAGATTAGACACTGACTTTTGAGGTGAATAATGTTTAATTATCACGCGGGCCACGTCGGTGAGAGCGTCATCGAAACCATTCACAACACTAATTGCGACTTTCAGGCGTTTGCTTTGCGAACAATTGCTATAAATAGTGCTACCCCACGAATTAAACATTACCGCTAGTAGCGTGGCGTTTGATGAAAGCAGCAGATCCTGCAAATCGAAATATGTGTCCACATAATTGCAGCTGACTAGCTGTTCAGAAGAAATATTTAAGTAAGTTAGGTACAGATATCGTGTAAGCATTTCCATGAGTATTTTGTATAGGACTATTTTATTTTCTTCTACATTTCGGATATATTGAAAGATCTTTTCATAAATTCACCTAACGTCTCATTTAGCAGAAAACACAATTTTGTCAAATGGCCAAAATAATATGCATAAAACCGCGATGTATTTAGTGAATTTAAAACTCCATACTTTTATTTGTAACTGTTCGGGACACGTGTTCCAAATACAAAGTGCACGCCAAGTTGTAAAGAAAGTTAGGACCATGAGCGTAAAGCAATTAAGGACCGATTTCTCGGCGTAAGCGGTGAAAGCAACGAAAGTCTTCAAGTCATTGCACCACCGTTTTCACAGTGAAACTTCCGTTGGGCAGAAAGTTTGCCCATAGGATTATCAAAACTTTCTGCAGCTATTTAACTTTTGCTAGCATTGTACACAGCTGCCTAACATGCTTGAAGTAGTACTATATGCAAATTATGTGTCCCTCAACCTGACCAAAGTGGATAAGAGGTATACAGGGCGTCCTTGGCACCACGCAAGCTGACCCTGTTAACCAATCAAAGGCACTTGGAATAAAGGTGCTCTCAGTTTTTCTTTGGCCTTCCCGTGTTTTCACAAATTCTGCTGAAGCACACCTATTTCTATATTTCCTTCAACCACATAGGTCAGTAGGAGCCGTTCAATGACCTGATCTTGTTGATTTCTCTATGACCAGCTTAGTTTTCGCTGAAAAAAATATTACAACGTGCCACGGCATTTTTCGGAATTGAAAGCTGCTTAAAACATCAACCTTTCTTGTTTTTGTTTAATGTTCTGTACAAAATGCTGTCTTTGACTACGAACACCACGAATCATTTTTGTTTCATTCTGATTTTTTTTCAGAACTTTTGCAGTGACTCGTCATTAACCTGCTCCCTTTTGAGAGCACTTTAATTTACAGTTACCAGAAGTTGAAAATGTTTTACTGGCAGGGCGTATCTCTTCACTTCGGAGCCCGTGAGCAACGGGAGTGGGAAGGATAGAAAAGGTGGTTAACAATTCAGAGTGTGTTTATGATATAGTTAACGATTCAGAGTACTTGGTACACTAGTGGAGTACTGTGTTTAGAAAAAAGTGGTTAACGATGTAGAGTTCACAGAATTCTACTATGGGAGAGCATAGAGCTGTCCCCCATACAATAACTGCAAACGCTTATTTCCGTAAGGGGTGCATGCCCTCGCTACAATTTAGAGTACAATACTTACTAGCGTGATCGACTGGCATGACAAAACAAAACAAAACAAAACGGTTGACTTGTTGCAGCAGCCTCAGGTGGTTCACTCTAATCTCGAACTTTGGCGGCATCAGTAGTGCTTGTGTTTTATGCTTTTTCGTTCTGTATGGGACCGTCGTGAAGACGATTACTGGGTTCGCATCAAGTTTCATTCCAACATTTGCTAAGTCAGTCAGATATATGTTACCAAATATAGGAAGCAGCTTCATCAGTGTCGAAATTTGCCAAAGGTGGCCGTGATGCCAACTTCGCCCAATGGCAAGTTTTTAAAAGTAAAGCTCCTTAATACGTGGGCTGAGGCGTCTGTTGTAACCGTATGTAGGCACCTCTCGTTAGTTCTAGAACCAGTCGTTGAGGCGACACTTGTACATATAACGAAATGCACATACGCAGAAAAATGCAAATGATACAATGCTAGTGGACGTCACTTGTAGTATGACAAATAATAAAAAATCACAGCATATCCTTTGAGTGAATGATGATGATGAGACAAAGCCTTCGTCAGTCCGTCCGCCAACCTCATCCGTCCACTCATTCTGGCTTCCGTCCGTCCGTGAGTTTATCCGTTCATCCGCGCGTCCATCCATCCATCCGTCTGTGCATCTATCCATGCGTCCATCCATCCGTCCATCAGTCCCTGCGTTCATCCATACATCCATCCATCCATCTGTTCATGCGCCCATCCCGGCGTTTGTCCCGGCGTCCATCCGTTCATCTGTGCGTGCTTCCGTCCATACGTGCGTTCGTCCATTGGTGCATTCGTCCATGCGTTCATTCGTACGTCAGTCCATCCTGTCGAGCGTTCATCCGTGCATCCATCCATTCGTACGTCCGTCCCTGCGTTCGTCCATGCGTCCGTCTGTCCGTCCATCCGTCCACACGCACGTCAAATGGACAGACAGACAGATAGAAAGACAGACAGACAGACAGACAGACAGACAGACAGACAGACAGACAGACATGCAGACAGACAGACAGACAGACAGACAGACAGACAGACAGACAGACAGACAGACAGAAAGACAGACAGACAGACAGACAGACAGACAGACAGACGACGGATGCACGCGGCCAGCAGATGATTCACTGTTTCCTGATAAAAAGTACGATACGTGCAAAGCGGTGGTGGCTCGCGCTCCAAAACGGAACCCTGATGTGCGAGTGTGCGAGAAAATAGGAATTACAGCACACAAACACGTCACACAAAGGCGGCGACGTACGCTAGGAGGCGCGGTGTAGTAACATTAGAGCCGTTTTGGTGCGCGCGCGTTCAGAAGGTCGGCGGATGGACAAGGCTACAGAGCGGTGTCTGCGCAAGGCGACGGCGGCTCGCGCGCGAAGACGGAACACCGATGAGTGAGCACGCGAGGCAGAAGCATACCGCAAAGCTGGCGGCAGCGCCGACAAGATCCCGGCGTACATGAACGGCTGGTCGAAACGGCGCGGCAGCGGCGTGTAGACCCAGCTTCGCTCTACTCACCATCATTCAGCCCGTGGATGGGCTTTCGTTTTTTTTTTACTTTAATGCCTCACGTGCGCGTACACACGATCTCGTAAAGTGATCGGGCCTAACAAACGATGGGTGGGCGATACGAAACGTTCCAGTGTCACGTAGAATATTAAAACTGACGCCGTTCACCTTAATAGTATATGTTGAAGACAAGTGTAAATCACTCTCTTCAGTTAGTTAATTGACTGACAGTGTTACCAGCGGGCACCCTGCTGCGATGTGGTCCAACGGCGGTTTATTCTTTTTTTTCGAATTTCATACTTTTCGTTTGACTCACTCTGACCGCGAGTTTTTTAGGTGAGGACAGTTTTCTTTGCCCTGGATAATTATTTCATTCTTTTCTAACCATATGGTATGTTTATGATGTTTCTTTAGAAAAAATGTATTGCCACAGACGTCAATAAAAGTCAGCAGAAAATTTCCTTCTTAGACATACTCTAACGATGATGACAAAACAGATGTTATTTTAGATGAACATGGATATGAGATGACGTTGAAAGAACATGTACATGGCGAAGCTTTTTATGGCGGCACTTGCTAGTCCATCGTAGCCGTTGTAGTATGTAACAAGTACAACATTTTGACCTTCAAGATGGTGCCGGTGAGAGATTTCTTCTGTGCGTTGTTGAACAATAAAAACTAGTGCTCAATGTACATGCCAATGGATGCTAATAAGGAATGAGAGACAGGAGCATTCGGCTTTTAGTTAATGCGCACGCTGCAATTCCCATTAGCCGCCATTGGCATGGTCATTGAGCCCTATCTAACAAGAAAGGGTTGCTACGTTATACTCGCTGGGTGTAACCTCCTTAGATTTGGAAAGGTTTAGCGAGCGTTGGGCCGCAGTGCCATGAATACATTGAACTAGTATATACCATGAACTCGAAGTGGTTAAAGGTGGGAAGTAGACCCGAAGCGCAAGCGGTAAGAAAGTGTGCGTGTGCCACCACTCGTTTAGTTTTTGGAATGTCCGCTTGATGGCGGTGCTTCTATATGGAGAATATATGATGAAAAGATGCGAGATCGTGGTACTTGGCGTGTTGAATAGATGGACGAATGGGCACACAGACAGACGCATGGATGGACGCATGAACGGACGCAGAGGCGGATGCATGGACGAACGCAGGAACGGACGCACGGACGGGCGGATGAACACATGGACGGTCACACAGACGGGCGCATGGATGGACGGAAGCATTTCGTCTCGTATGCGTCTATTATTTGCAGTTAATATTTACGGTAGTGTGTGCGTGTGTGCTGTTTGAGACTCTACTTTCACCGGGGTGAGTGATGACAGGAAGCACAAAAGCCGGTTTGTTCTTTTTTTTTACTTTACATTTGCTCAAAGTCCTCTGATCACTAGTGTAGCCTCCGAACGGATAACGCGGTGGAGCGAGTATTCTTTACTGTATATCAAATTACATTGGCATACTTTTGTTATTCACCACCGCATTGTGTGCAAAACTTACTTTACGTAAATTTGTTCTCGCTGCGGGAGTACGTGCACAGTTCCTGATTTCAGGGCATGTGCAATGTTCAATTTTCTCATTTGCAGCGAATTTCAACGTGGCACGTACGTAGTTGTTCCTCTGCGTGTAATAGTAAACTTGAAAGACAAAGCTCGCAACTGCTATTCAAAGTTCTACCAGAGTAGCGTTAAGAAGTACGCATGGTATACTCGTAGCTGACCGTTGGGATTAGTTACGCAAGTTAAGTGATCGTGTTCCTTTCTTCCACTATTCCACTAAGCTGGTGTTTTCTTCAGTTAGCAGCGTATATAGTCGGTTAACAGGACCCGGTGTGTGTTTGTGCGTGTGTGTTTTACTATTAAAGCTTTACAACTTCCAAAGATGTCTGAGTAAGCAGTTATTGTTTTCTACCTTCTTTTATTCGTCCTGCATTTGTGAATGCGCTGATATGACAGAATCGAATAGACGAAACATTCAAATCTTTGTAGCTTCCGTCTCCAAGTTCACAAAGCGGCCACATCTTGAAATTTTTGTCCCTTATCCTTTATTTGCAAGCTCAGAAGCACACTCGTTAAAATACGAATGACCTTTGCACTTATTTTTTGGCTTTTATTTGTAGAATATGATTGCTGTGAATTCCTCTTCAAGATGATTGTGGTGTTTGTGCTGCTTTGCTGCATTCGAAAGCATCGGCAGTACAAAATTTATAGATGTTTTATTCTTCTTAGAAATCATAACATTGAAGCCGCTTCTGACTTTTGACGCTGTTCTGTCTTAAATATGATCGTAAGGTTTCTCTGAACCTTGGCGAAAGTTTCGTCAAGACGCAGAACTCTGCTGATTTAACGAAGACCAGTAGAAAAAAAGTGGTAAAAATGCTCAAGAGTATTGCAGTCATCGCGAATAGATCTAATATTACCCTGTAAATAAAATATCCACTATTGTGGCAACATTAGCATGTCAGCATGTTGGAACCACGCCTTCTCAGTTTCGTGGAATGAGAGTGGTGCTGGTGTATATAAAACAAGTTGAGTTTTGTAGAACTGCTTTCCTGTAAAATTGGTGAAGTAGTTTTTGTAATCCTGTCTCATCCTCAAAAGACAAACATGACGATAGTTATGTATTAATAAATGGACAACGCAAAACTAAAAATGACAAAATGAACCTTTATTACATGTGGCTGGTAAAGAGCCATGTGGCAAACACAAGAGTGCAACTGTAAAGTGTCCATAAATCAAGCACATGCAGCTGACACACTGTGATGTTAAAGTTCGAGCTCGTAGGGCATGATAATTAGGATCGAGGTAGTAGACACCATAGCGTGTAATGCAGTGCAGCTGCAAGCATTCACTGCAGATTTTGTCCTTTCGCACACAGTCGTGCAAACTCTGCAATACATTGCTAATACGGCACATATCATTTTAGGAGACCTTTCCTCTGTGTTCTTCTGTTGGCAGCCTGGCCCCTGCAAAAGAGAGGCAAGAAATAATATTAAAAGAACATAATAGTTCGGACACTAGAGCCGCATTTTTCTTTAATTCTAGCGGTGCACACATTCATTAGTATTTCTCGCGTTTAAGAAGAGACATGGTTGAAGTATTGAGCTTTGACTATTTCGACACATGTTTGGCTCAGGCACTTGGGCAGCTGACCAGGCATATGTTTATGTAATTCAATTATCGATTTACATGAATCGGTGGCGTAGCATGAATCGGTGTCTTTAGGGGGGGGGGGGTTCAACCATGAAAAGCCGTTTTAATAATAAATCTGCTGTATTCATATTTCATATGTTTGCGTTTTTATACGACACTCCACGCATTCTTGCGGACATGCACGTTTTAAAGTGCATGAATCTCTTCTTGATTTCTTAAAGCTGGGTTTGGTTGTTCATTGGTAATGTGAGCTGCGTAGACACTATATTGAAGCTGTGTTTCCCGCGCAGTGGCAACAGCAGCACACTTATTGGGTCCAATTGCATTTTGTTTTGTTTTTGCTAAACTGTCTCTAATAGTAATCCGACCTACGCAGGGGAAAATTTACAAAAAAAACAGGAGAACTTACCTTCTCGTTGATACAGATGATCATCTACGAAGTCACGCTTCGCCGTATATTACGGCTAGGGTAGCAAAGATTGACCGGAGAGGAAGCCGCTCAGTGAAACGGTGAATGCAGCGCCTCGAAAGTTCGCTATTACGTTTCGTCCTCCGATTGTTTTTCAAGCTTTCGCGCCACACTTGATATTATGTTATGTGAGAGCTTCATCGAAACACTTGAAAGCACTGGCGTTCCCAGTAAGTTGCAGCACTCGCACGCCGAGTATACGCACACCCAAAGGCAGGTAATCCACTGGCATGGAACACAACACATCATGGCACTCGTGTGCGTTCCTCTTGACACCACGCCCATCTGTCCCAGCACCACAGCAGCCGTTGACGAACCGTTCGAAGATAGCTGCGTAGTAAACGCGTACCGTTATTGTCAAAAGAACGCGGCATTGGCAGCCATCGACAAACGCCGTCAAAGCAAGACGGGCTCCGTCATGGACGCGATGTTAGCGCAGAAACTTCACTCGAGCGACGATTCAAGGTAGCTCGATCACTTCCTTGACAATCTCGAGGAAGCGCTCGAGATTTTCTCAAGTGAAGGAAGCGTTTCAAGTGAAGGGTGGTTTGTGAATGGGGAAACGCTACTTGAGGAGCGTTTTGAGTGAAGAATCGAGTCGAGGAGCGTTTGTGAATACGGTGGGAAGACAGCTTCGTAGTAAACGAATACCGTCACTGTCGAAAGAACGCGGCCGTAGCAGCCTGAATGATCGAGAAACGCCGTCAAAACAAGACGGGCTCTGCCATGGATGTCATGTTGGTACAATAATTTCACTCGAGGGACGATTCAAAGTAGCTTATTTGCTTACTTGTATCTAGAGGAAACGCGCGAGATTTTGTCAAGTGAAGCCCCGCCGCGGTGGTCTAGTGGCTAAGGTACTCGGCTGCTGACCCGCACGGCACGGGTTCGTATCCCGGCTGCGGCGGCTGCATTTCCGTTGGAGGCGGAAATGTTGTAGGCCCGTGTGCTCAGATTTGGGTGCACGTTAAAGAACCCCAGGTGGTCTAAATTTCCGGAGCCCTCCACTACGCCACTCTCATAATCATGTAGTGGTTTTGGGACGTTAAACCCCACATATCAATCAATTTGTCAAGTGAAGGAAGCTTTTCAAGTTAAGGGTGGTTCGTGAATGGGAAAACGCCACTCAAGGAGCGTTTAGAGTGAAGGGTTGAGTTGAGGGGTGCTTGTGAACACGGGGGTAAGCATCGTTGCTGTTGCTTGTCCTCGCACGTATTGGTGCTCTTAACTCACTCCTCTGACAAGCTGATGAATTATTAGCAAATTCTGAAAACCACTCAACTTTCACCTTGCCTCGTGTAACAAAACTACCTTCAAGACTTCTGTGACAAGCTGTACTTGTGCCTGAGCTGAAGCTTGACTTTATCCTAATCACGCGCATTTTCATACGACATTCTCGTAATTACGTCAGCTGCCTAGTTCGGAAGTAATGTCAACAGGCGTTGCGACCAAGTCCGTTGAGCAAGGCTGTTCTAGTACAAGTCCTCTCAATGTGGGCGAGATACAAAGTAATATCTCGGTCTGCTTTGAATAATTGCATCTATCCACGCAGTGAACACTGCAATTGTGTTCAAGGTTATGCGGCTGCTGCTCTTTTAGCTTCAGTTCTACCTCGCGTTCTTTGTGTCGCTGGAACACTGCTTCCCTGCACTTCGTGTTGTGCTCTTCATTTGGATAATCCTTCAATGACTTCAGGCTTCCACATCTACCAGTGTACTGAGATGTAGAGCCATTCAGCTACCAACAGTAGCTTGGGTTCTGTTAATGATGTGAGCATCTAGACTGCAGTTCACAGGTGCCACTCAGATATATACTACTTTTAATGAGCAAACCTAAAAACAAGGACACTCAACAATACAAGTAAATGATGCTAATGCTCTCAGTGAAGTCAAGAAAGCCGTGCTATCACCTAACCGGATGCCACGACCACCTTCGGCGTTCGCATCCATATTGCCGCCCCGCGGTCACCAGCTGTTACGTATTCGGTGGCTGGATGACCGCGGGAACACAGAACGTGCGCAGCACCAAGAAGACAAATGTCCGTCTATTCATCGTGCAATAAGTTTTTGAGCGCTACCTAGTCAGTCGGAAGGTGACAGGAAAGAAAAATAAGATAACACAGCAAGTGGGGCAATCTTATCTGATTTGCCAAACGTAGAACGCGCCGAAGCGCTGCGAACGTTGCGGTTGGCACCACGCCATAAATAATCATAATTTTTTCTGTAGCACAAACGAGTCAACTACTGTTATTATTCGCCTTGTTTCAGAAAAAAAAACATGTCACCTGCTACACACTACTAAGCAATTATGTGCATTTTTTTCTTGTGGCTGACAACGATTCAAAATTATGCCAGAGGATTAGCAATCGGTTGGAGCATTCAATGAGCCACCCTTTATTTGATTCATGTTTTGTTAACGCGTTTTGTGCCACTACAAGAAGGGACTCATCGAGAGAATACGTGGGCTCTCCCGCCTATAGTTCCATAGAAGTTCCTGCCTTATCATTAACTTCATGGAGATGGACGACTTAGATTTCAGCAGCTTTTTGACTGTAGACTGTGCAACGTTGAGTCTCTGTACGAACGCGCGTAGGCACTGCACCGTGCTCCCGACCGGGCTGCAGAAATTAGGTGCCTTTCTCCTCTTCTAACCAATACCACCACCACGAACATGCCGCAAGCTGGAGATGTTGGCACGGTGCCAAGTAGGTCACACCACTGCTGCGCGTTGACGTCAAGCTTTTTTAGCAATGCGCGCTGACGTCACTCTCTCTTCGCCAGCCCGCGCTCTCGCCGCGGCGCCCGCCTCGCCGCATCGTCCGTTCACCCCACAACACCTGCCAATGACCTTCACTCGCTACACCGCCGACTCATCTGTTCATGCCTATAAACCTGACGCATGCATACGTATGCGTTTAAACATGTCTGTACGTGTAACCACAAGACTTACGCCACTATCATTTTAAACAAATCTTCCAGCTCTCACCGCAGCGCACGTGTCAGTGTTGTTCATCCGTGACACCATCCGGTTGCATCGCTGCTGCTTCGCCTCTCATCAGGGTTCTGTTCGGTAGGTCCAAGTTTTCTAGCAGGAAATGAAAAAAAAAGTATTTTTATCTGCCCTGCCACGCTCGCTAAGGAATTTGCCGTTCTCAAAAATTATTTTGTTGTATAAATAATATTGTCACTCTTGCGCGGAGCTTAAAAGGCCTAACTGTATTCCTTGAAAACCCAAGTGAATATGAATGAAAGCACCTAGTTTGCTTTTATCAATGCCTCCAGCGTAGCTTTCATTCGCTTGAATACATGTTTGTCTGTACATGATTAGCTTAACTTGTTGAACCACCCGACAATATGTTTGACTCATAACTCAATTATTTAAAGTAATCACAAGCACGGTATAGTATTGTGAACGACAATATGCACTTTGGGGAACTCAATGATCTCTAATAAACTATTGTGCGCGAAAATAAGAAATGCCCAAACAACGTACGTCACGATGTGATTTGAAAATTGACAAGTCACCCAACAAAAAATTGGCAGATCCCACTACAAATCGATGATATGCAAAGAACGAATGAGAATGTTGATATTTCAATTTGAAATCAGCACAACGTTACGAGGTGGAGGTAATATACCTTACAGACTTTTGTCCATTATTATCATGTTTGGATGTGCCCGTTAAACTTCACCATCTATTCACGTCACGTGATACATATTTAGTATAGGAGGAGCTAGCGAAACGGCCGTGAGCACGCTGTGGCGTGGTATGTTGTCATGTTTTTACATGACCGCATCATATATTTGCACCAGTCATATATTACGTCGTTCATTGACGTCACGTAACACCAAATTTGGTATAGGTGGAGCTAGCAAAACGGCCGCGAGCGCATCATGATGGGCCCAATATACTCCAATGTAACGCTGACGCGCGCACACGCTGGAGGCATAGCGACGTACGTAGCAAAACGCGAGCAACTCTACTGTCTGACGCCAGGTTGCGAACAGCGTCCGTCTGCGCGGCCCGACGGCAACCGGCATGAAATGCGACATGCTGCATTTCTCGCCAATACGTTACCCAGAAACACTGCGTCTGCCTCTTTCGAGACAAAGGGATGCCGGAGGCGCTTAAACGCGCATGCGTCAAAGCAACGCAGCGCGGCGCGCACCTGCGTGCATTTGGCAAGACCGGCGCTGGCATGGCAACGCCGGCGTGAAGCGACGACATTAACGCCGACGAGCACGCGCACCAGTCCCGTCGAAATGTATTAGGATCTTGACTGCGGTATGTAGCCATGCTCTCACATGACATGCATCTCATGGTTATCATGTTTGCACCAGTCACATACTTCGCCATTGTCACAAACGAAAGCTCAGAAAAAACGCGCGCCGCCGAATTCTAGCGCACAGTAACGATACCAAGCGCAAAAAGGCCCCAGGTTTCAACAATAAGAAGAAAATAAACTCCAAAGGCTCCCGGGTGCGCCGTTGCCCTCTCGGAAGCGTAGTCTCGCCGACTAACCTCTCACATCGGCGGCCGAGCAAGCCCTGGAAGGTTCTCGAGGGAAAGGGGCGTGGTGATGCAGAGTTGCGGCCATCTGTCACGGACGGCCCTCGAATGGTCTCGCGCTTTACCCAGCCTTCGCTGCGTATCACGCCGACGAACGATGAAAATTTTCAGGAATTAGCGCGGAAGGTGGGAGATGGGTGAGCAGCGGAGATGGAAGAGCAGGAGGGGAAGGAATTTTGCGCCATTGCGCGTAGGGTGTTCCGCCTTGTCGGCGAAGCCTTTGTCCTCAGTGACAAAGAGGAGAGAAAAGTATGGCCGGAGTGCGTAGGGTGTTTCCGCCGTGTCGTCGGCGAAGGTTTTTGCCCTTAGCGACAAAGCAGGTAATGAGAGGATTTCCACCTGAGCGGTGAAGAATCGTGCTACAGAGGTGTGTGTCTACCGCTAGCGAGCGAAGACGCTGGCAACAGCTGCGCGTGGGAAGCCGACGTGTTACGGCGAAGAAGTTTGGTGCTTGAGAGAGCGGCCAAGAAAACGTGAGGTTTCGGAAGAGAAACTTCGGGGGCAGCGGAACGATAACAGCGCTGGACTTTGAGTGAGTGATTCCCGGAAGAGTATCATTCAGATTTGTTCAAACGACTTTGGACTGAATAGTTTTCGAACTCTTTAGTCTTTAAGTGTCTTGGTTGTTCGATGCATGCGACTGCATTGTAGTGCATGATGTGTTGTGTCCGTTGTTTCGAGTGTGGCTGATTGTACTGTGTAGTACGTTGTTTGTTTGGTGACATATTGTATTCAACTATTGTCGAGTGTGCAATTTCTGTATAGATTGGATCTGCTGTAATTGAGAATATAATTTTATTTTCTTTATCAACTCTCGGCTCTGACTTGTTCTTTGGGCAAAGCCGGCGTCCGCTGGCGCGCCAAATGACCACTTCTAAATTGTCCACGCTTCATGGTGCAGTTCGGGGGGCCGATATTTCGGTCTTTGGAATAGCCCGGCGATCACCACCTAATGAACGGGACCTGTGACGTCCATTCATTGACGTCACGTAGTAAAAATTTGGCATATGTGAAGCTAGTGAAACAGGCGCCAGCGCATCATGCTCGTGGCATGTAGCCATGTTGTTACATGACACGATCTCATGATTATCATTTTTGCAGCGTCACATACATTCTTCATTCGTTCACGTACAGTAATACCCAAATTTGGTATATGTGACGCTAGCGAAACAGCCGCGAGCGCATCATGAGCGTAGCATGTAGTCATGTTGTTACATGACACGCATCTCTCTTTATCATCTTTGCACCAGTATCATACCTTCGTAATCCATTCACATCCCGTAATACGAAATTTTGTATACTTGACGCTAGCGAACGGCCGCGATCGCATCATGAGCGTGACATGTAGTCATATTGTCACATATCACGCATCTTATGTTTATCATGTTTGCACCAGTATCGCACTTCGCATCTATTCACGTACCTAATACCAAATTTGTTATATGTGACGCTGGCGAAACGCCGCAAGCGCATCATGAGCGTGCATGTAGTCATATACATGAGAAAGCATGACATAATTTTCACGTTAGGGTCTGTCGCTTGTGTTCGCCATGCAAACATGTCATACCTACCAGTTTTGCAACATGCCATCTGAACGAAACCATGGCGCGAGCTGCAGGACCATGAAATGTAAATCGTGGCATTCACGACAAACATATCATGCTTTTCATGTAGATTAGTCTAACATGTTTTCATCTATAGTCATGTTACGCCATACCAAGTTTGGTATCGTATAGATAGATAGATATGAGATAGATAGATATATAGATAGATAGATAGATAGATAGATAGATAGATAGATAGATATATAGATAGATAGACAGACAGACAGACAGACAGACAACGGCAGACAGGCAGACAGGCAGACAGACAGAGAGATAGATAGATAGATAGATAGATAGATAGATGATAGATAGTAATGATAGATAGATAGATAGATAGATAGATAGATAGATCGATAGATAGATAGATAGACAGACAGACAGACAGACAGACAGACAGACAGACAGAGATATAGATAGATAGATAGATAGATATATAGATAGATAAATAAATAGATAGACAGATAGATAGATAGATACGATCAAAGTCACCGAAGTTCGCTAAGAAATGCTCCGCGTTTAAAACACGTTGTAAGGCTGCTCTTACTGCTTTCTCTGTGAGTGTGATTCGTGTTCCGCGCAGGCCTGGCTGTTTTTGTTGGTTCATTTCTATATTTATTGAGTGAAACAGTTCAACCGTAACGACAACCTAGTCTAGGCACTCCACGGTAATGACATTTATGGTCACTGCATGACCCAAACAGAGAATAAGTAACACGGTTCTTCGAGCGTTTTAATAGGACAATTCAAAGGGGAAACCCACCTTCTTTTTTTTCTCGGTTAATTTAGATCTCCCTCCCCCTTTTATAACTTCAGAGCGTGTGAGCATGAGTTTAAGTTAAGAATCCTACTTTAGTGCTCTAACATCGGTCAATTACGCGATGATAGGTTTATTTGGCATGCTTTTTTTTTGCGAATGGACGTTCGTCGGCCAGTACACCTGAATATTGTTTGAGGACCTTTTTTTTTGATGAACTACAAAAAAACAACCGAAACAATGCATCGTATATAAACTTTATCATTCAAAATTGGTAAAATTGACGTGGACCATAATGTAACGATAGCATGATTACTAAAAACGTCAAGAGAAAAGAGCCAGATACTGAGCAGCAGAACAGTCTAGAATTATTCTCGCGAACAAAAAAAAACAAAGTCATTGTTATTCTTACCCATGCTTACGAATTGGTACATGGTATCTGTAGCTATTGTGTCATATTAGTTTGTTCAATGTAGACGTGTTCTTAGCAGAATAAGCTTATATATTTTATGGTAAAAAATAAGGCGACAAAATTACGAAGCAACCATACACAAACGTAATAAAAAGTCAACACATTGAAATGAACTAGGAGCAGTGCCCATGGAAAGCTGAAAGCGGCTGAGTGCTCGAAAAAATTGTGAGCAGCGAGCTCTAAGGGCCATGCAATCGCCATCAACCACAAACACGGCGCTCAATCTCGCTCCAAAAGAGGCACGAACGGCAAGCGGTACGCTTCGGCCATCACTACACTTATTTTCTTGCTGACGCTACTTTTCGCGTACAGTGCACCAGCGCATTGAGAAATAGCTGTGTAGAGGAGACAAGTATGTTACTACAAGACTTGAACACTGCTGCCGAAATGCAATAACTTGGCGGCGCACACCTACAGAGGGAAACCCCACTGGAGCTGCCAAAATTGCAGCAACACTCCGCGGCATGGCACACGTGAGAACCCATGCCTTGCGAGAGCCACCAGAAAGTTAATAAAAATGTTTGAAGGACCACTTAGAACAATGATAAACGACGAGAAAATGTGTTGATTGCAGAAACGATTGAGAAACCTGGAGGCTCGCCTATGAAGCAAGACTGCATGTCGGAAGCAAAGAAGTGAAGAATGTAAAAGCCGACGCCAGAGCCCCAGGATTCGCGTATTCAACGTAGATACTTCTTTCAGCATTTCTTTTACGTGCTGTTTCTTTTCCTGCTTTCCTTTTATCCCAACTGATAGCGATTGCCTTCAATCTCGTAGCTTCCTCTGCGTAAGAAAAAGCTCCACCCGAGGTAAAAGAAAGCAAAAAATAAAAAAAACCAGACGCTCTTCTTGTTTGCTTCTCGCCTCCTCACTTCTGCTGGTTTTCAAAGGTTTCATGAAATCAGGGACCCACATTTTGCACTGTTGGCGTAATACACGCCTTACGGCCATGACAGGTAGTAAGGCTTTTGGCTTAGCAATGTGTGCTCGGACGTAATTTATCTTATACTCTTTGTTGTGTTTATTGAAGGAGTATACTAGCATTATGGACAGGAAAACTGTTCAATGCAGAATATGCGAAGCCTGAATAATGTAACAAAACAAAGAAGACAACTTCAACACTGTGCATAAGAGGAACGTTTTTTTTTTAGCATGATAAAAATAACCCATTGATTGCAGGTTCAAAAGCAGTTCAGGTACGCCATCATATCACTTAGTTTTTTTTTAAATATTACATTTTATTTTCAGCAATAGTAGATTGCCTCAGATGGAAATGCAAATACTGAAAGAAAACTTGAAGGTTTTACTTAACAAGAAAAGAGAGATTACAACCATGCTGGCACTACCACGTAATCTATTAATACATATGCTGTAAAAAGAATAACGCTGCCATTTCCACCTAGTAAGAAATGTCGGTTTGACTCCAAAGTGAAATTGATTGAATGGTCTCTTGTCTTTTTTTATTAGTGCTGTATTAAGTTAGTTTAACGTTGAAATCACAAATGCGTAGTGCTTGAAGCGTTGCTGCACCATTACCACAAAGACTAGTATCTGTTTATTATCGAACCATCTGAGCTTCCCGCAGGCGTATCAATGTCACGCAGAAAAGCCGCTATTTTAACCAGTTTTTTTTCTTTTTTTGATGCCGTACAAAATAAGCTTTACAGAACACTTTCGCGTTGCTAATTTAGAACACAAAGAAAAAGGCAAAAAAAAAAGAGATGAAGCAAAGGGCGGAAATCAGATAACGTAGCTGTGCATTAGTTTTCAGATAACGTAGTTGTACAATGTCTCTTTAAAATGAACGGCCAACAATACCAACAGTGAGTGCCATGTTTAGTGGTTGTATGTTTATTTATGCATTTAGAATTCTATGCAGCGACAGCGTGTCAGAGATGGTAGACACGATGCTAGAAGACGTTGGCACCAGTAGTATGTCTTTTCATCGAAAGTTTGAAAGGGAACGCGCCGGCTTCACCTCGAAAAAAGTTCCTTTAAGATGCGCGTGGGGCAGTGTCATACTGCGGCATTTTAATAAACTGACATTTCTCGCCACGTCACAGAATTCTGGTTCCGAACAGTGATTGCCGGACTCGCAAACGGCGTGGAACGCAGTGCAATATGGCCTCGAGGACATACCGTGGCGCCACCTATATGAAGTCACTCATAGGATGCCGGGTGGTGTTGTCTGCTAGAACACCGCATTCCTGCGCTTTTGTTGTGGACACCGTCGTCCGTGCTTCTCTTTGTTTGAAGCTCAGAGCCTAAAAAAGTAGTTAGACCTGATAATACGGGCAATAAAACTACGAACCGGTGCCCCCGGTGGCACTCTCGTGTCTAATGTGCATCGTAAAATCGCAACTTAACCACCAGTGCAGCTATGGGGGATAATGCAAGTGATGTCGCGAAAGCAAATCTGCCATATTCGACAACTACTACGCAGCACTGGGCTAACAGCTTCGGTTAAAACATTTATGCGTTCCGTCCTTTCCACCTTCTCCTGTGTACGTATCTGATCATCGGCCTATTGTCTTGAAGCTCGAAGTTCCATTTTCTTTTTCGGAAAAGCCATGGCGTCTTGATGTTCATGTCCTGCAGGACGCGTGCTCAAGATCAGATTTGTCACGCGCACTACGTGTCGCTCACGGCGTCTGGTCCTGAAGATAGGGATGCGCTTAAAACACAGTGGCGCCTGCGCTGTGCAGTAGAGGGGCGTTCGCTTCGTCGACGGTTTTCGGAAAAGCTTGCTGATACTGCGATAAGTACGCATTGCTTTGCGCGCTGAGACGCCTTCTCTCTAATTTGCGAGCGTGGCAGCGTGAAATGCGTGAACGTTTTCAACGCTTGACAGCTGCTTCGTCCCGGGCGGCAGCAGCAAGGCGCTGTCGACCACAAACCATGTGCACATCCCGAGGTGCTGCGCTACACGAGACATTCGTTTTCTGGGCAATCAGAGCCATTTGTCTCTATGACAGCACAAATACCACCTGCGCAGCGGCTTCCTACGCGTGATCGAATCTGTTTTCTGGCGCATTTTGAAGCAATGTCGTGTTCGGCCATGCTGACTAACTGACCAATAAACCGCCATATGCTTAGACCAGTTTGCCCCGTATTCTCAGAAGCTGTGGATTGCACGCCATCCCATCAGTCGGCTGAAGAAGTGAAAGGCGGACACTTGAAATCTATGAAACGTGGAACGCCCCAGGGCCAGACGGTTTTCCTGTTGGTTTTACTTGACATTTTGGATGAGATTGGTGCTACCTTTACGGGTAATCCGGTGCTGCTACGAGGATGGTGTCTTCCATCAAGTTTTCGACGATGGACGCATTGCGCTTATTCCAAAGGGTGATGTTTCCTCTGTAATCCTGAAGATGGGAGACCTATCACGCTCCTCAAAATGACCATAAGGTATTCGCGGCGGTAGCCGTTCAACGTTAAGGGGTCTGTGAAACACCTGGTAGGTCATCACCAGACTTCATCAGCGCTTGGACGAGAAATACACAGCTTGTCATATACCACACGGATATCATAGCCATACTCTGTCACGTCTGGCCGTGTATCCTTGTGTCTTTGGACCAGGAAAAAGCGTTTGACCGACTAGAGCACGCTATATCTTAATGTGCTCACAGCTTCTGCTTTTCTCATTCGTTTTGTGGAAATGATTAAAATAACGTACACTGCTCTGAAAAGTACACTAGTTCTGGATGGCTGGGAAAGTGCCCGCTTTTTTTCCATAACACGTGGGGTCCTCAGGGATGTCATTGTCTCCTATGCTATTTGTCCTCAGCCCTTGAGCCATACTTGCGTGCTCTTGCGAGGATTCATGTGTCCGGGGTCTTGCGCTTCTGGTAGCGGTTGTCGTGAAAGTCAAAGCTTTTGTGATGATATAAACCTTGTACCTTCAGTTGAAAATAGCCTTTGACGCAGACTGCGTGTACTTTCCCAGTATGGCGACATTTCAGGTGCATCGTTGAACATCTCCAAATCCCCGTATTTCTTCATTGGCTCTCCAAACTCCAGGCTTAGGCCGGCTTTCCGATTCCAGCCGGCCGCGTCTCCTTCGTATTTTAGGCATTTTATACAATCCACTACGGCATTTGCGAATCTGTTTGGTTAAACGCTCTCGAAGAAGTAAGACTGAAAATTCAGGATGCAGGGATTTGACTTCCCGCTTCTTGGAGCGGAGGGTACCTAGCGCAGACTGTATCTGGCGGTCGCATTGGTACCTTTCTCACGTCGTGCACCCATCTTTACGTATCGTGCGATCACTGCAGTCTGCTTTGTGTTCCTTTTTTTGGTCAGGCGGCACTGAGTTGGTCTCTCGTGCGGCACTGGGACAGCAGCGTTCTCAGGGAGGCTTTGCTTTCCCTTCAGTGTCCATACGCTGTCGGCTGCTGGCACTGCGCTTCCTTTTGCGCCTAGTGCAAGGGCAGGAATCTCCCGCACGAACGCTTGCATATTACTGTCTGGTCACTCACCTTCGGCATTTGATGCCTAATGTGCACCTTAACAGGGGCTACAGTCAATAACACTTCCTTTGTTTTATGCAACAACTGTTGCATTTTTCGCCGTGTCCAGTCGACCTGTCTCGACATATATGTGTTGAACAACCACATAGTTGAGACAACTGCTGCTTTGTTGCTTCCGTTGGTCCCACCAGCCCGCCGTGCTCGCTCTAGAGGGTGTCTTGGAGCACCTTAACGGCTTGTTTTCTGCCTGGACACCTCCGGGACTTAGTGGTGCCTGGGTTTTGGTGTGGTTCCCACTCTCGACCGCCTCGAAAGGTGGAGAATAGTCCAGTCAGCAACATGTCCGAATTTATCCCTTCGGAAAACGAATCAGCATTTTCTGAGGCAGTGTGTCATTGCTCGCGTTTTTTGGAGAGCCGTACATGCCGGATTTCGCTGCCTCAGAGTAAATCGCTTCGCTTCTTCTGGGAGTTGTTCGCGAGGCCACTTCGCTTGTCTTCTCATTGTTGCTGGCTCTTTCTGCCTCTGGCGCAACCACTGCGAGGCGGTTGCAGCGGCCGCCGCCGCCGCTGCGCTCTACCCGATCCTAGAGCGATTTTACTCGTAGCTGCTGTCTGTTTTGTCGGAGGCGTCTTCTTCTCTGTGAAGAGGAATTTCTCTCGGCAGTGGTCTTGCCCTTTCGTGTCGGTCTATGACAGACGAGTGAAACTGTCTTTTGGCCGGGCCTGGTAATGGTAGGCTCATCTGTTCGATGCGCCGGCCAAGAAATGGCATGCCAATCATGTAAATAAGCAAAATGTACATATTATATGTTTTATTTGTGTCTCTTGTTTAGCTGAAGTATTTTTGTGGTTGTGTTTGTGTGAACCATCGAATGTACAGTTATTTTCAACGTCATCTCATACTCCATGTTCATGTAAATGACGTCTGTTTTGTCATCATCGTTAGAGTATGTCTAAGAAGGAAATGTTCTGTTGAGTGTTAGTGACGTTTGTGGCAATAAATTTTTTTTCTAAACCAACACGCGTGACCAATAGCATACGATCCCTCAATGCACCAACGGGCGCCTTGGAGATGCCCTATATATTTACGAGAGTATTCCATACCTACCTAATAAGATGTCAAATGTTTATTTTATAAAAATGGTAAGTTTTTCTTAGCATTCTTCCAGACAGAAAATTAGGTCCTGTTCACCTGCCTGTTGGTCACAAGAAAACTATCAGCGACCCGGCTAAAGATTTAGCATTTACTTCACAACCACTCACCTTGAACTGGTGACTGCCCTCATAGTTGTGAATATATTCGATAGGAAAGCAAACTATTATGCATATCTGAGACGCATCATCAGTGCGTAAATATTATGTGGTGTGTTATTTCACTCGAAAATACACATATATATGTATTTGTACAGACCCTGCGCCTAAAATGTGAGGTTAGGCTTGAAATAAGGCTGTTGGAAGACTATTGTTTTTGACAACATTTTTAGTAAAGCACGCAGATACGCGGCCATTTTTTCCTTATTGCGAGTAGAATTTCCCATTGGTTTTTCGACCTACATTGCTAATAACGAACTCAATATGGGCTGCTTCATCTGAAAAATGACTGCCAGAAGTATTACCGTTAGCAAGTTCAACAGCTCACAACTTAAATGCATGTATGAAGCGTGTAGCCGGTGAAACCACTGGTGTGATCTCACCTCTCGATTTCCAGTGCACAACCTACAAAGCAACACTTGCGGCTGTTGTTAGTTCGCGCTGATCCTGCACATGCTTGTGCGTTCGGTTCATGCGTCCTTCCGTGTATGAATGTAAACAGTCGACAGAAGTCTGCCTGGTTGTGTATAAAACTGGGAGATGATTTAGACTCCAACACATAGTTTTGAAGAAACCCGACGTTTCTAAACCGACTTGGTTACTTCCTCAGGGGTGACTGCGGAGACTACGCAGCAGAGGCGTCTTTGAAGCACTCGCGGGGTGGATAATGACCCCCTCCTCTCACGTTTTGCCGTGGAGAGCAGTCCATGTGTATACACTGGGGGAAGGGTTCCGAGAGAGCGGTTGATGTTATGGGCTGTCCTCTGTATGTGCCTCGACTCTAGTAATAACCTTCTCCACCAGTTCGGCTCGCTTTCAAGGATGGCCGTCGCTTCGAAACTTATCCGGTGATCCAACGTCTTAGCATATTCGGCGACTATGCTGCGCTCTTTGTAGAACTTCCGCACATCGTTGGCGTGTTGCTTCAGTCGTTCCGGTAGGTTTTTTGTCTCGCCGATATACGAAGAGGGGCACTCGGCACACGGAGTTTTGTAAACGACACCGGGGGTCCTGTTCATTGTGGGCCGGCCTTTCAGGCGGGGAACGAGGTGGCCCAGCGTACGCGAAAGGCACGTGCTCGATGCGAACTTCTTCCTTCTTGAAGATCCGCGCCAACAACATCTTGCTGGTTCCCTGAACGTATGGAACCAGTACGTGTTCGGGGGGGCTGCCAATGAAGGTTGATCGGGGTTTTCGTATCCTCTGTTGCTCTGCGTGGTGGGTGGCGGCTTGAATGAAGTTTATGAGTATCCTTTTATTTCTGAGGTCCGCAATTACGCGGGCCTCTTCTTTCTTTAGCTCTGTGTCATTGGAGCATAAGTTCTTAGCTCTCTCGAATAGCGTGGTCACAACCGAGGCCTTGTGGCAGGCGGGGTGGGAAGAATCAAATTGAAGCTAGCGGTCAGTGTGCGTTGGCTTCCTATGAACGGAGAAGTCCAGGTTGTTGTGCTTTCTTGCCACCTGTACGTCGAGAAAGGCAGGCAGTGGTCGCTTTCTCACTCGGTCATGAATTGTATGGCTGGGTGCACGGAATTTAGGTGTTGTCTGAAGTTTTCAACTTCAGACGTCTAAATCGCGGAATAGCAATCGTCCATATAACGCAGAAAAAGCTTGGGTCGCGGCGAGAAGGAGCTGAGTGCTTTCCCCTTCGATGTACTCTATAGTCAGGTTTACCATCGTGACGGAGATGGTACCTCCCATCGCGGTTCCACTGTTTTGCCTGAAAATAGTTCCTTTTTAGGAGGAGTACGTACTGCACAGGCAGAGCTCCAGTAGACGGCAGTGCTCGTCAACCGCCAAAGGAGTCCTTTCACTCAAGCTAGCGTGCCCCTCATGCGCATAGCGCACAGAGGAGACAGCTAAGGGAACTGGCACGTTGGTGAACAATGAAACGACGTCAAATGAGACCAGGCTCTCGTCATCGTCAATGCTCATATCTGACGCTAGCTGCACGAAGTGGCTGGAGTCGGGTTTCTTCAAAAACTTCTGGTTGGAGTCTATCTAAATCATCTCCCAGTCCATCCGTGTGTTCTGAGTGGAGCGCTCTAAGTGTGAAGCTGTGCGAGCTTGCTGATGCTCATCCTTGTATGTGTTCTTTTCATGCGTAACTTCTGCTCGAGGAACGTGCTGCAAGATAGAGTCGTTTGTCGTTCTTGAAGTGAAATTACAATATGTTGCTATTGCATGCATTCTTTTGCCCTTATGACGAAACAATGCTCATTAAACGCGCAACTTTCTCTGTGAAGAAACGTTTCATTTTTATGGTGTACCAGTTTTTCGTGGCATAGATAACACGTGTATGTTGCTTCAAAAAGAAATAAAAAGCTTTCCTTATTCCTAATAAAAAGTACCGAAAGGAAATTAAGAATCCTAAGAACAAGATGGCGCGTGATCCAAAAAAGAGGGGTGGGGGGGGGCGGCAGAAGTGGGTGTCTTTTGAAGGGCTTATTGAACGTCTGATTCCCCAAGCGTTGCGAGTAACAAGATTCCTGTCTTATGGAGTGTTTTGATGGGTGCGTAAACAGATATGCAGGGCAGAGCATTTGAATGCGTCGAGTTAAGTAGTGCCTGCTTCCAGCTTGACACTAACAATGTTCTTTTATTACTCTGGCGTCTTAAAAAGAATGAGAAGCTGCTGAGTAACAAAATGAACTGAAAGAAAAATATGAAGCTCTTATAATGACGTGCCTGGTATGTACCCATTACACTTGCGCTTTTACGTATTCTCTCTCCTCGTATGATTTGATGACATGGCTCACACCAAAATTCATAAGAGATACAGACAAATGGGCTGCCGTCGTATAATACCCTAAATACGTTCACCCCCAACTACTTCTCCTCCTGACTTTTAATGAGTATTTAATGATTGTATCTGGAAAAGAATATATACAAAAACTACGATGAAATACAGAGCAGTTACTTGACCGGCGAATGGGCTCCTCAGTTTTTCTTTTTGTCTCGTGAGGTCTGCTGAAGGATATTGAATCCGTGTCCTCATGGGCATGAAAGAAAACAAAAAGAGTGAAAGCATGCACAACGTACACAACAACAGGATGAGACAGAATGAAAAGAAGGAAATCGCCTGCCAAAATATCAAGACATTTAGAAACAATTATGCGTGTTTCTATCTTGCTTCAAGGGTTCAACACCATAACAGCCTTCTTCATCTCTTGCTTGACACTTGACACCACTTAATCTTCTCTCGTTTCAGGGGATCGCTAATTAAGCCAGCCTCGGGGTTCAAGTCAAGGCTCGAGGAGTTTTACACCGACTGGAGTGGAGCTGTGTTGCATTTTCCCCCTCAGGCAAGAATGATCAAAACATAGAGAATTCGATTGTATCTTTCTTGTGCTATAAAAACGTAATTTCACACTTGGAAAGCCGTTATGGTCCTGTAAATGGTACGGTATATGCAGCAAGTAAAACATGACAGAAAATAATTTCTTTGGAAGCCATGTAAGTGAATTGCAATGTTCTTTCAAAGACGGCTTTTGTGAAATTCTCTTTGATAACATTGCAAGTGGTTGATTTAGTCAGCACGTAGGATTCATATACACTTGCACTTTTTGTTGAATGTGGTGGACGTGATTACTTCAGTAAAAATAAAAAAAAATTTACCTGACGCTGAATATTGTGCATTGCTTACTACATTATAGGAAGAGCACGGACAGAACTGCACTATATACAAGGTTCGGTGCCTGCAGTTGGCAAGTTAACTTTTCGTCCACTTTTACTTTTTGTTTCGAATTTACAGTACAAATACTTCTAACAACAACCCCCATAAGTTTTCTTGGCATCACTCTCGGTTGGTTCTCATCAATATAGTGTCTAACAAAGAAAACAGTGCCCTTAAGTTTAACTTTTTTCCTGCAACACGTTGTGTCAGCAATACAAGTTGCACAAGAGCGTACGTACACCAACGCGCACTCGATACCACTCTTTTTTTTTTTTGCCCTGCGGTGGTGTAGTGGATAAGGTACTTGGCTGCTGACTTGCAAGTCACGGGATCAAATCCCGGCTTTGGTGGCTGCATTTTCGATAGAGGTGAAGGTGCTGTAGGCCCGTGTGCTCAGATTTGGGAGCATGTTAAAAAAACCTCGGTGCTCGAAATTTCCGGGGCTCTCCACTAAGGAGTTTCTCGTAACTATAAGGTGGTTTTGCGATGTTAAACCTCACACATCCATCTCTATCAATACCGCTCTTCTGTAAACTATTGTATTTTATGGTACAATTGCCCTTAAAGACAAATATTTGTTCCACTATCAGAAAAAAAACACGTAATCCCGCAATTGTATATATGCTCAGAAGAGCACACGAAAAATTGGACAACGCTTGAACTTCGCCTTCGGGAGTTTATCGCGATAGCGTAAAAGAGCGTCATGCACATCGCCTTCTGAACTGCTAAGCAGCTTGGCTTCTCGATGTATGCCTCAACCATGTCGTAAGGAATGTTATGCAGGTTCAGCTGTTATGCGTCAATCATGCCATAATTTTTTCTCCTGGAATTCAACGAAGAGCACACTACACATCCGTGGGACAACAAGCGATGGCAATGCTTTATTGCACCCTGCATTCAATTTGTTGATGGTTCTGCCACTGATGATGAATAAATATGTTTGAGTAGTTGGGCCTTTCAAACACTCACTCGTTGCTCAATTCACGCCATTTGACGCCTGGCGCAATTCTACGCTTCTGCCATGCATTATATGATGTGCTAAGAACAATAGTTCCAATACTTTACGTTCACATAGTGTTTTTTTCAAAGCAGTATCGAAACATTCCGTGGCCCTGTGGCAGAATACCTTCTTGCAATGCAAGATAGCCGGGGTTCATGCTCACTTGGACCCGGTAATATATTTTGTTTGCATATTTCGACTTTTCTGTCACAAAAGATGGCGATTTTTCGCTCACCACTAACGACGCCCGCGACGACATGGACATGAGACGCCGGAATTTCTGTGAGACAAGCTCTTTATTGCTGTCGCGTTAGTCACTACGACCCTCCAAGTCACATACGAGGCTCTGAGTAAGGAAAGCTGTGGAACGCTGGCAAAATCTCATGACCTCATTTTGGTGATCACCATCTCTATAATAATTCTTTGTCTTACGCGAAGCACACGTTATCACACTGTTTCGCATTAAAGATTGTGTAGCTCTGCCAAGCCCACGTGTTAGACTACTCGTGGTTTTACATACAATAAAAGAGCTTCAAGAACAGATTGACTATATAGACAGGCGGTTATGTCACGTACGTTTATAAGCCATATCATGAAAGGCTAGAGCGCAGAAGGAGGGAGAACACGCAAGACAGAGTGCTATATTTTCTGTGTTCCTCCTTCGTGCCCGTCTGTATGCGCGCTGTGTCTTTTCTCTATGCATTATGAACAAGCCCACCAAACCATCCCCGCGAACTTTATAATTTAGTTTGCTCATTCCGCAAGCCGTGACAGCCTCATTAAAACCAGGGAAACTCAATTAGACCACCACCGCCTCTACTGACTACGCCAGAGACACGGACATTACCTTGTCTTTCTCTAACGCTCGTCACATTTTAGCTCGCAGTGAGCTGAGCGGTGAAGTTTACATGCATGCTCCCATGAAATGTGCGCGTTCCACTTGCTCGTTAGCATTTCTTTCGGCGAACGAGCGCGCTGGCACGCACGGCGTGGCTGATGGCGGCTACAGCTTCACAAGGAAGGAGCGAAAGAGAGAGACGAAGACAAGCTGTAGAGTGATCGATTACCAAAGAGCGTGTCATGTGGGATGACAAAATAGCTTTACGCCCACCATACAAGTTTTAGAGATGGTGTAGGACCGGGTGCTGCGAGAAAAGAGCTGTGACTACCTGTTATGGAGTGCTTTTTTGTTCGATGAGCCGATAAATGAATCAGAATAAATTACCTAGCGCATGTGCCAAAAACCGACTGTCGAATCATTGTCATGAAGGTTTAGACAGAAGAAAAATTCGACAGAAGCACGTACCTCGGGAAACGATATTATGCGAAGCATGCGCATGCGGGCTGGCTGCGTTGTAATTTGTTTACTGAGTGAAACGTTACAAAGTTGCGCTAAAGATATGTACGAATGCACTCAAAGACATATGTTGAACAGCCCTATAAATTTTATATCACCTTTGGATTACAGCTGCGTAACAATGAGAGGAGTAACATAAATATTACCCACACCAGAAGTAGTAAGCTGATATAAAGCGCTGTGACTTGCGAGGATCGTAACCCTGGGCACTGCTACATATATCAACATGCGTGGATGGCATCTCAGTGCAATTGACGTTAACCGCCTCATGACAGCTAGATCATAGGAGTGTGCGAGTGATTTTAAATGAAAAGAAGATAGAAGTGTTAGCCGTAACTGTCTCTTAGGGGGAGGACAACTCAACTGTAGCTCATTAGGGGTGGGGCCAAAGGAAGAATAAAATGATAGGATAAAAAAGTAAAACAATATAGAGAGGAAGGAGAGAGTGAGGCACAACAGCGAACGACAGAAAACGACGAAAGTAAATAGGAGATAGGAAAGTCGGACATGGTCGCAGGAGTCCGAGGACGGGGCACCATTCAGCGAGAGCTCCTGTCGGCGTCAGGAGATGGCGTAGGGCGAGCCCAGTCGGCCAGAGCTGCGCTGTCGTCGAAGATCGCGGGGACACAACCGGTTGGTACGAAATCCAGAGAGCGAGTCCTGGATCATAGGAGTACTTCTCCTATGATATGTTCTTCTCAGTGTTGATGCTGGACGAAAGCAGCGCCGAGGCCGATGTTACTGGCGTTAGTGTGCAGATGTTAGTCAGCATCGTCATAAAATTGGGCAAGAACCGTTGCAGACTGCATGCACAGACGTAGTTGGGCAAGAGTGGCTTGATGTTCGCTAGTCCAAGCAAATGGCATGTTATCTTTCGTAAGCCGCGTCAACAGTTCCGCGATATTCGAAATTCCCTTAATAAATTGCCGATAATAGACGCACAAGCCTACAGGAAGCGCCGGACAACCTTCTTATTGGTGGGACCTGGGAATCCGGCGACCACGGTAAGCTTGTCAGGGTCGAGATGGACCCTCTGGAGCTCACAACGTGGCCACGGCACTTCATCTGTTCGTAACCAAAGAGACACTTTCCTGGTTTTACTGTTAGCGCCACCTTTACATTAGGTTAAAGCACACACTGCAGGCAGTGCAGATATTGCTTGAAAGTGTGAGAGAAGACGGCTACTTCGTCAAGGTAAATTAGACAAGGCTGCCCCTTCAACACAGTGTCTACAGTGTCCATCATGCTCTGAAAGATTGCCGGGGCTGAACAAAAACCAAAAGGAAGGACTCGAAATCTATAAATGCCATCAGGGGTAGCAAAGGCCGTTTTCTCGCGGTATTGCACGTCCATCTAAATCTGCCATTACTCACTATTTAAATCCAGGGATGAAAAATACTGGGCGTGGCGTAGTGGATCTAACGAGTCGTTGATACGTAGCACAGGGTAGACGTTTTTTTAGTAACATTTTTAAACTTGCATTAGTCTAGGCAAAAGTGCAGCGTTACATCTTTCCTTTTTACCAGAACGACCGGAGACAACCACATGCTATTGATAAGCTGAATAATGCCGCCACTCTCGAACTTACGTACGAATCACTTCGCGTTCTTTCGTTGACACGCGGTAAGGCTGCTGGTGTATCCGACGTGCGTCGTATTAAGTGATGATGCTGTTCCTGGCGATGGAAGCCCGACGTAGCCTCGAAGAGCTGGCGAAGTATGACTTCACCAGTTCGAAGTATGACGCAACATGAGTATGACGCAACACTGTCTGGTTATCAGGCAACAGTTCAGCATTTATATCGACGGTGCCCAGCGGGCATCTGCCGTCTCCGCTAATGCAGAAGTGAAGCAGTTCCAAACGTTGCTATATTTCGTCTGCAAATGCTAACAAAGTACCGCGGAATAGGTGGCGATGTTTGTTGCTGAAATTTGTAACCAGCAACTGAGATCAGGCGTCAGGAAGCTGTACAAACACCTTGGGTCAGCAGGTGTTTGAAATTGCTCTGTGCGATCGCTTCACGAGGTTAGGTATGGGAGCAATCGTAGAAATATTACCAAACGTATAGCATGTTTGCTGCTTCAAGTATTTGTTGGTTTCTGTTTGCCCTCAAGCGCTCATCAATTCACGTCTCGTTTTGAGCACATAATAAGAATGATGACGACGAACGCAACAATTTCCATTCATCTCTATAGCCAATATGAAAGGTACGCCACAAATCAAAGATGCTCAAAAACGCCGGAATTGCAGAATAAAGAGATGTGCTTGATTTCGCATAATACTGATGGGTGCACGAGGGTTTCAACATTGCATGCAGCCCCACCGCAGTGGTCTAATGGCTAAACTACGGCTGCTGACTCGCAGGTCGCGGGATTGAATCCCAGGAGCAGCGGCTGCATTTTCAACGGAGGCAAAAATGCGGTAGGCCCGTGTGCTCAGATTTGTGTGCACAATAAAAAAACCTAGGTGGTCAAACTTTTCGGAGCCCTCCACTACAGCTTTTTTCATAACCATATAGTGGTTTCAGAACGTTAAACCCCACATTTCAATCAACATATGCATGCATCACAGAATTCGTCCATCGCATTCTGTGCTGGTGCTGAATGTGGCAAAAGTTAAAATAAAGGGGATGAAGTAGAGTTGGGTGGGAGAAAGGGTTTGAGCGGCCAAATACCTTCGGAAAAAAATGAAGCCATTGTTTACGGGCCGTCGCAAGCGCCCGACGCGTTAGAATGCCATCTCTGAGATTTGCGCAAATTGCGGGGCCTCTTGGCACCCTTCACGGAATGTTCTAAATAATTAATGACTGCTATTCACGGACTGCCAAGCGATACCTTAAATGTGTGAGGTAATAAAAAGCACAGTGCAAAAATAAAACAAAAAAATAACAGAAATGTGGAAGCGTAAGAAAACGCAAGCTATTTGTATAGGGGCAGCAAAAAGTAACCTCAATCATGGCATCCACGAAACTAAAATTCTTCTTTCGTCTTTCTCCCTTCTGAACATTGCGATTCAGGTGAACGTTTTAAAAGAATGAAACCCTTCCTCAATAATCGTCGCAGTGATTGCCTCTAAAGCTTTATTTACCTTTTGTTGTTTAAGGTAAAGAAAGTTAAAGTATTCCTTATTATTTTAGTAGTTTTCGAACTGTGAAAAACTTCAATTCAGCCGTTTCTCGTTTGACTTGAAAGTTTATTTGAGCCTAATGTTCAACTATCACCAGCGGCTGCATGATCATCGCGTCGTAAAATTAAATCTTAGTGTTTTTTTTTAGTTTTACTCGTTGCGGCAAATTTGTGAGATTTCATGTTTGCCAGTTTGTTGCGCACTTGACTTTTTAGTAGATTTCTTGAGTTTACTTTTGTCAGAAGCTATCGGACCTCCTTTCCCGTCGTAGAATGGAACGGGAAGAAAAACGAAGACACTCAGTGGTAAAAATGACAATCGAAAAAAAAATTGAGACGTGAGTTTGTGTTTTGAAATTGTTTCTTTCTCTTATTTTTAAACTGGTATTTGAATCATATGGTTATTTTTTTAGAGCTTTCACCTTTACGTTTTGAGCACTGATAAATATTTTATTTGCGCTTAAGATACCGTGGTAACATGAAGGTGGTGGTGGTTATATGTCCACTTCGATTTATGTTAGAGTGATATGAGCGATCAACTCGCGCTACTAAGCGGCTTCTGTGCATAAGTGAACGCTCACTAGAAAGTGCGCAAACGCTATGTACACTCTACAAAAAATGCAGTTCATTTGAACAAATGGTTTCTTTACTAGTAGAATTTATTTCTCTCCGTGTTTTAACTGGTAAGTCATTGAAATTTCAATAAATGCCGACACGAACTCAGTGAAGCGTGGGAGTTGCGAGCTCCAAGCCAGACCACGTCAATTAGTGCCACTTGTCGCGCGGGCCAGCAGTGTCCAGACCAGAGGGTTCCTGGAATAAGTCGCACTCCTACATTCATTATTTCACCACATAATAAACGTTTTTTCTCTCTCTCTCTCGCCTCGGTTTATTTTGGGCTTGTCGTATGCCACATGGCTGCCTGGTGTGAAATAAGAGATAACATATACGTAATGCATTAGGAATAATGACTAGCAACACCACCGTATTCAAAATTTGATTTTATTTTAATGCCATTAGTAATACTGTATAGATAGCAGTGGTTAAGTTCTGTTTCGACAATTTGAATAAATGAGACATTTACTGTCGGAATTTTTCATTTCTTTTACTAATTTTTTATTCTAAATCCGCACAACAAGAT
>NW_023607790.1:0-32349 GCF_013339725.1 Rhipicephalus microplus
ACTCAAGTCGCATGCGATCATAATACAAAATTGTAATACACTGATTACAACAAAAATATCACAGATTTTTTCAGCAAAAGATCTACAATTTCAATGTTCCCCGCGATGATGGTAGACGAATCCAGTATGCTGTTGATGATGGAAAAATGGACGTTTATAATGCCCTTGCGACTTTTATGCAGTCGTATTGTCTTTTGTGGTTAGGTTTAAAGAGTGTCTGAAGATTCAGGAGATGTTCTGTTGTGTTTGGTCACTGAGTGCCAAACCAGAATAGAATTTATCTATAACGAGTGCTTAGCCACTTTACGACACTTGCTGCGGTTGAATGCGGGGCGTGTTTGATTGATGGTGGGTTTAACGCCCTAAAACCACCTATGATTATGTGACGCCGTAGGTAGGGCTCCGGAAATTTTGACCACTTGGTTTTTAACGTCACTCAAATCTGAGCACACGGGTCTACCAACATTTCCGCCTCCATCGGAAATGCAGCCGCCGCAGCCGGGGTTATCCCGCGACGGTCCGCAGCCGAGTACCCCCCCATAAAACCACTGCAGCGGGTGCGAGGCGTGTTTAAGGGGCGTCACCTAGATGGCAAGCGCAACAAATCTACGGCACCCAACCAAATCTACGGCACCAAAAAAAGACTGCGTGGGAGCGCAGAACTCTTGAATCTTTGTCTTTAGTGTCTTTAGTTTGTCCCGTTGATTCGTTGTCTATGCAATCTAGCTCACACACAACGGTGTCAAATCAACCTACACAGTCACCTAATTCAACAAGCGAAATTTCCACTTCTTGTTACAACTACTACTGCCCAAATTTGTATAATTGTATTCATTAAGCGTTGTTGATGCTACCATCTTGTTACATCTTTTCCATCTACCATCTTTTCTGAAGGAACACACCACAATTCGCTCAAAGCCAAATTTTTTGGCAGGACCCACTAGCTATGGAAAATCAATGAAAATTGACATAAAAAAGAAAAAGAAACATTTCAAGCTCAGAGTCGTATACTACAATACTGTCGCGATGTGCTCTTAATGCCGGGTACGTTTTGCTTGAGCAAGCGGAATGAAAATATTAAGGCAGGGAGCTATAAAGGGAACAGGCCCTGCATTACACACATACATATGTAACTACACAGAAAAAAAAATGGCAGCATATCAACAGAGTGAATGATGGAGAGTGGGGCGAAACGTCTGTCCGTCCATTCGTTCTTGCTTCCGTCCATCCATTCGTCCGTCTGTGTGACCGTCCGTGCGTCCATTTGCCCGTCCGTGCGTGCATATATTCGTGCGTCCACACGTCCATCTGTGCGTCCATCCCGGCGTTCGTCCATGCATCCGCCCCTGCGTCCGTCCATGCGTGCATCCGTCGGTGCAGCCATCCGTGAGTCCGTGCAAGCATGGGAACACGGGTACCCCTCAGGGAGCAGTGTTATCACCGCTCCTTTTCAACATTGCCATTATGCGCCTTCCAAGCGAATTGGCCTGGGTGGAAGGCACACACACGCAGTATATGCCGATGATATTACAATCTAGACCACTGAAGGGAGCCTTGGTGAAATGCAGGAACGCCTTCAGCAGGCCGCATCCATAGTCGAGGCGTGTGCCAACGATTGTGGACTCCAATATGCTCCAAACAAATCAGAGCTTCTGCACGTTAGAGCTAAGCCAAGAGATAAGTCAGCCATACACATCTCCCTGTCTGAGGTTCCCATCAGAGAGGTGGAGGAGCTCCGGATTCTGGGCCTGTTCTTCACCACAAACTCAGACCAGACTCCACTATAGCGAAACTCAAGAGAATAGGCGAACAGGTAGGGCGCATGATCCACCGCGTTTTCAACAAGCGGGGTGGTCTGCGGGGCAGAGACGCGCTTCGGCTCACCCAGGCCTTCGTGACTAGCCGGATACTCTACGCCGTCCCATACCTTCGCACTAACAAGCAAGAAGACGAAAGAATGGATGCCATCATTCGTAAGGCTACTAAACGAGCTCTGGATATCCCGGTGGCCACTTCCAACTCAAACTGAGGCGTTAGCTGGCTCAACTCCTACAACGGGAGTTGCTGGAGGCTCACCTTATGAATCAATATACGCGGCTCGTGCAAACGGTTCCCTGGCGCCGCCTGCTGACACCGCTTACTTATACGCACACTTGCACTGCAGAGGAGGCGGAGCGTATTCCGGACACTGTGGCGGCATTATGCCTCTCGGTCGCCTCCACTCTTCAGTAAACATGGATAAGCACCACGCACGAAAGCAGAAGACAGGCGCGGGCTCGGACGCTTGAGAGGCACACGGCTCCCGACCTGGTGTATTCTAACGTAGATATAGCAGGGACTTCGCCCACGGGATTGTACACGGCTGTGTAGTTCATCGGGAAAGCCTGTCAATGGGCTCTCGTTCCGAGCACAAAATCCAGAGTGCGCTGAGGAAGTCGTGATAGCGCTTGTGGCTGCGTAACCCAACTCGAAAGTTATCATCACGGACTCCCGGAATCATGTGCTCATTACTTGGTAGGAGAGATATCCCCCCTAGCCAGCCAAATTCTAAAACGGGCTCTCGCTGATCTAGCCCCGAAACGCATAGTATGGGCTCCTGGCCATCAGGGCTTACGAGGTAATGAGGCCGCTGACACGGCCGCCCGAGCGCTTGCCCACCGGGCTCCTCATCTTGGCTCTTATGACTCGGAGGCAAATACGCCGCTGCAGCAGTTCAAGAAATTCTGACCTATTATCGCGACACCCACCGCCTTTACCCGGCTCCTGCAAAGGGGCTGAGTAAGGCGGAAGAGCGAACTCTAAGGCGCCTGCAGACAAGTACTCTACTCTGTCCTGCAATCCTAAAACATTTCGATGCGAACACAGATGGGCGGTTACCACACTGTGGGGAGACGTGTGATATCTTCCACATGGTATGGGCATGTCCGAAAAATCCCCACCTACCCCCTTCCCCTACCCCTTCCCGAGAGGCATGGGAGACTGCCCTCCTCAACTGCTCATCACTAGAGTCTCAACGGGCTCTGGTGAGACGGGCGCGAGTAGGGGCCTCGTCATGTGGTGTCCCGGACTAAGGACGCCGACCATGTAGCGGGGTCATGCTTTGGCCCCGTACCTCTCTCTTTAATAATAAATGCTTTTTCATAATCCACGCATCTGTCTGCGTGTCCGTTCATCCATCTATTCAACAATCCAAGTACCACCATCTCGCATCTTTCATCATATATTCTGCATATGCACCGCCATCCAGTGGACATCCCAAGGACTAAACGAGAGGTGGCGCACGCACACTTTCTTACGGCTTGCGACTCGGGTCTGCTTCCCACCTTTAACCACCTCGAGTTCAGGGTATATACTAATTCACTGTATTATGGCACTGCGGCCCAACGCTTGCTAAACCTTTCTAAAACCAAGGAGGTTATGCCCTGCGAGTGTAACGTAGCAACCCTTTCTTGTCAGATAGTGCTCAATGTGCATAATAATGGCTGCTAAGGGGGAATGAGAGACAGGAAAATTCGGCTTTTAGTTAACGCGCACGCTGCTATTTTTTTATTGTTCAACAACGCACAGAAGAAATCTCTCACCGGCACCACCTTGGAGGTTAAAATGTAAGACAGGTTACAGACTACGACTACTACTACGACTACAAAAGACGAACAAATGCCGCTATAAGAAGCTTCGCCCCTAAAAAAATTGGGCCGCTGTGATAGCTGTGTGGTTAGAGCATCGAACGCGTTATTCGGAAGCCCCTAAAAATACACAGCGTATGCACTGGGTGAATTATGGTGAGTGGGCGATGCTCGGGGGTACACCGGGAAACCATGAATCTTCCGTGAATTTCGCCCAGTCGATACGCCATATTGAGGAAGTGAATGATGATGAACGAGCTTGCTCCGTCTGTTTACCATCCGTCCGTACGTACGTCCATCCATCTGTCTGCTTCTCTGTCCATCGATCCATCCATCCATCCGTCCGTTCATCCTTTTGTTTTTCTGTCCATCTATATGTATATCTGTCTGTATGTACAGCTGTTCATCATTCCGTTCGCCTGGGTGTTCGTTGGTTTGTCTGTCTGTCGGTCGCAACATCTAAAACTGATAATGATGATGATGATTTGAGGCTGATCCCTTTGTATTGGGCGGGCCAAATTATTCTGCCCTACCCAGAAAAAAACACTTAAAAAGTAAATAAAGGAAACACTCGACAGGCGTACACACCCGTGTCTGCACGCCTTCAATTTTGTCCACATAAATCAGCGAGTGCCTTCGCGCCATCTAGCGATGAATGCGATATTAGCGATGCGAGCGCCATCTAGTCAACGCTTCGCGTAATAGGGGTGGCTACGACAGACTACGACGGCGGACAAGCCTTAAAGGCCACCAACCCGGTTAGACAATATTGAGCTGACGAGCTCAATGCATATCTGGGGCATTCACGATTTCGACTGCCGAAATTTCCAACGCTACGTGCCGCAGAAAATGGTAAATACAATGATTGTCAACTTATTACTAAAATGTAGAAAGAGTAATAAAGATATCGCGAAATATGTTTCAAGAATAAAGGAGATAATTATTAAATAAAATTTGAGAGTCTATGCCATATCAAAAGACTGAATTTTTTTAGCTTACCAGACAGTTTAGCTCACCCGATAATAATCGAATTGTATGTCCTACATTACACTACCAATTATATCACTAGTAGTCGTCAGGCAAATATTAAAGGGACGTTATATTGGCATGCGTTTAGATTTTAAATTAAATTACATACTGCATCAGGAACATTTCTGGGGCAATGTACCAAGCCGGGGGCGCTAAAACAGAGAAAGTTATCTGCACGTAAGTTTAATCCTACTGTGGAAAACGGCATAACTAGACATATTTTCTAATTGACGAAAAGTTCGCATATAATATAAGTGTACATGGTTTCGATTGCTACGCAGTATAGACACAGGGGAGATATTGCCAGAGCAGCTCTGTGTAAATAAAAGTTTAATGGGGGTACGCGGCATAAAAAATTGGTCAGAATAACTTCTAAACTTGTAGGTTGACTCCACAGAGGTATCCAGGAATATCTCAGGTGCTGATATAGTCTTTCATTATATCAGTACAAATGACTAATTTTCTCTATCTAATCGATACTGTGTATTCTGTATCTGGGAGCACCAAAACCCTAAGACCATTAAGCGAGGTTGGGGCCAACGCATCGACGAGTTCATTTAACTGTATCCCAGAGAGCACTGGGACCCACACGAACTTCAGTTGTTCAATAGGGAAATAGGGGCCTCTGACTGCTACGAAGCTGTGATAGCTGTACACACCGAAAGAAAATCTGTTGTGACGATTCCACTGACCTCATTGAAAGCAGTTTGCGATGCGCCAAATTAATAGCCATGAGCTCAGGTTCTAAATCTGGAGTGAAGTCTGGTAGCTTCGTTGAGAATGACCAGCCGAGGAAATCAAAGGCAATTCCCGCACCTGTCTTTTCGTTGACGGTGACGATGACGGTGAACGATCCAGTCTTGGTGGATATTGTGTGTACAAAACGGTTGGTTGTGGACGGCAAAAAAGAAACTTAAACTATGCCCCCCTCAAAAGTTCACTATTTCCATCTTCTTGCTTTAGATTGCGCAGCGGCAGCGGGAAAAACCGAGCTGCAGTTACATTGTCTGGTCTGGTCGTCTTCTTTCTTGCAGCACATTCATTACGCAAATTATCTTATTACCCATCAGCTTAGCGACATTATCCGGCTGACTATCTCTTCATTTTCTAGTAAGTATGCACACTCAGCCGTCGAAAATGAGCTAATGCTTACTCTTACGGCCATTTTTACGTCACCCTCAAGCAATACTGATGACCAAACGTGAGAACGTTCCTTAACCTAAGTTATTTTTATATAAATTTGCACTAGACATATTCATGCACATCTTCTGTGACCAGATAGTACGAAAAACAATTTAACTGAAAATTATTATTCAAAGTTAAGTAATTGCGGCTTCTCTCATTGTGAGCAGTGCAATCTTTCTATGAGGCGCGACGTAAATCTTTCTGATTATTTTATTGCGTATTACAGAATTTTGCATACCATACGAGTTTGTCCGCGTTAAACGTTATAGTGGCTAGGGTTTTCAGAATCGTATCTTATGGTTTTTTTATGGCGGGGTTACCTAAGATTATATTGGCGAACGCATTAGCAGCTAATACCAAATTATAATTCTTGGTTAAGTCCACTTCATAAAATGTCTATATTTTAAGCATATCGTTTCTTGTGGTAAACAAGCTAATTAAGGGCAGAGCTGTAGCGGCCAAGTAAAAGGCGCATGGCTGCGCGTTGCAGTAAATTAATCTCATCATCAGCTGCAGCAGCTTATTCTATGTCCCCTGAAGGATGAAAGCCTTTTCCTGTGGTCCCAGCTAACCCTAGCCTGCACGAATTCACTGAGTGTTCAAACGTGGACACAAGAGAAAAGTCGAGACATTTCTTGACTGACTTCTCTCGTTTGACATTGATCCTGTGTCAACGTTTCCAAACATGAGAACGTACCAAGTCCATCGAAAATTCGCAGGCCTTTGTCCATAAATTATTATAGCAGCCTATACTGAGAACTTTTGGCACACCCTATATCAACTATTTCAGCTCTCTGTTTTTTCTGAACTAGCTCACTTTATTTTAATTCAGGTGAATGTCTTTATCTTATCACCAACTTGCTTTCTTCCTAGGTGGTTTTTCAGATCCCCACGCATCTATTTCGTATTTTGATCGATAACTTGTTCCTTCCTGCTCAAAAAATATATTAGGTCTTCATAGTTTGTTCCAATTCATTTGTTGTCTTGATAATGACTATATAGGCGACAATACCTGTTTTCTCTCGAACCAATTGTAATTCTGGTTCTCTCGCCAGCAAAAGAAAGTACTCACCAGGCGACCATCTTCTCATCCAGTTTTAGACGAATGCACTCTCTGCCAAGGACTTACCGAAGGAAACAACGTGAATATACTCCAAGCCGTTATCAGAATCCCTGAATAATGAGTCTCGCTTGATGGTGGATCACCTTTCAAGTTTTTCAAATTACGCACGTGGCTCATTAGTGACGGCCAATGTTAGAGCTTTTGTTATCATTTCTATGCGCACAGTTGTTTGAAGATGAGCAGTCTATCAATACAGCCACGTCCCCTTCAGACGTAATAATTCACCACCTTACTGTGAATCCTTTTGAAAGGACTGAAGATGCGACATAGAAGGAAGGAACGGAATTGCAGGATTGTGTGACGAAATAATAGCACCCGTGAGTTTCAGCGATCGTTGGGGTCGAATACTGCGCCACATTTCCTCAATGTGCCTTCACTTACCCCTGTCCCGGCTTTCTCGTCCCAACTATGTCATGAATACGTACCTTTAAAACACGCACTATGCATTTTTTGAACTCGGCTACGAAAGTGCGCTATAAGTGGAGCCTGCGAAGTTTCTTCGGCATGGAACTTCCGGAAGCTTGTGTTTTTCAGAAAACGTGTCAAAACTTTCAAAGATTTTCGTTCCTCCCGCTTTGTCTCTGAGTCAACAGACTGGCCACTGATGAGATTGTGTTTTGTCAAGTATTAGTTTCACGGTTAGTGGGTTGGCAATCACTTCGGTTGAAATCACTTCTGTTCGCATCATATTTTTTTGGTTGCTGCTTGAATGCGTCTGTAGTGTTCTCAAAGCACAATATCTTTTGTCACGGGTGTCCTTTGTCGCTATTGCAACCGCTTGCGCACTTAAGCAGGTGTGTCGCATAATTGGTCGCCCTACTAGCCAGCTAGATTATAGGACCAAAGAAGTGTTTGCGAAGCTTTATGTTATGTGCGAAACAAAGAAAAAGTGGTCTGTCACAACCACACAGTCCTCCATCGCCCGGCCTGAAATATTGTTGTGGCATTGTCTCTCTTTTTTACGTGTAACATATGTTGTCTGTCAGATCACCTGTCGAATTTCAGCATAGAACCTCTACAACCAATCGTGTGGCGTACAAGTTAGCAATAATAAAGAAAGCATTATTACTAGGATTCTAATTACAACCGATGCATTATTGCAAGCACAAGCGAATGCCGCCTACGCATGATGCATTTCAAGAACATCTGAAAGTTGAAGCAAGTGAAATTTCTTACAAAATATTTGGGAGTTACATATCTTACACAAAATAGAAGGAAAGAATCAGGGCATCCTAGAGTTGGCATCATGTGGCGAATAAATGTTAGAGCGTTGTCTTTCGTTCACCACTTGAAACCCTATGCAGCTATTCAGCCAAGACACCGCAAGAAATAACAGCAAGAAACATTGAAGCGTGTTAATGGAGCACGGACAGTGTCGTCATGGCTACTAAATGGGGATCTGCAGGATCTTAGCCAAAACTGAACACTGTTTCTTTCTATCAACATGCTGCTGGAACTCGGCCTTTCAATAGGTCGACATTGGCACAGTGCAAGCTTAACTAAAGAATGAAAAAATCGGTCATATTGGTGCTCGTCATGAACTTATGACTATTAATAGCTTATGGCGCTATTGCAATATGAATTGTTAAGTACCATAATTGGCTCTGCACTGGAGGTACACTATGGGACACTAGCTTTCGTGTTTCCACAAGTCTTTATTCAATATGTGCAATAAATTTGTTTGCTACGTTATCATTTGGGCCCTCCACATAAGCCGGTAGTAATATTTGCTTTCAGTACTCCGATAAGTGTCGAAGCGTATTTACTACAATCAGATACAACTTCACGAGCCTGCAGAACTTTCTCGTCAAAGGCGGATGCACACAGGCGCTCACCAATGAGCGCGCCCCCCCCCCCCTCCCCAGACTGAGGTCATTGGCAGAACAGCCGGTGACCCCGCCTTCGGTTAACATGGCTGGCTGTGTAAGGGGGACTATTTCTTTAATTGTTCACGATCTCTGATGAGCTTTTGGGGCCTAAATTTTCCACTAATTATAAAAAATTACCATTTTAATTACATTCTGATGGAATTCATCATCACGTAATTCAAAAAAATTAATTCAAATTCAAACTTTAAGGGAAAGTTTAAAGTCTTTATTCAATGTGTAAATGCTGCAATTGCCTAATTTTCGGAATTCGGATTTTTTATATATGTAATTCGAAAAGGGCTAACCTTCATTGTTCATATTGTGGTTTTTCGTTGTATTAACATAGGAGATCTCAACTGCGGTTTGTAACCTTGAAGTCTTGACAAAATTATTATTTGATTGATTGATTGATTGATTGAATCTGGGAGGCGATCATCTGCGCAAGTACTCCCCGGAGTTTTCAAAAGGACACTACAGAAGGCCAATGACATCGTTTAAACTGACAAAATGCACTCTGAAATCTCCTGTTCCCTATTACTATCATAGGTTCAATATTAGCGGATAAAAATCAAGGTTAAAGTTCGTTTATAAATTTAGCGCCTTCATCACTATGCGTGGCGTCAAAAATTTCAAAATGTATTTTTTTATTATTGACAATGGCTCGATGAAAGGTTCGCAAACTTCGAAGTCAATGTCTATGGCACCGACAGACATAGGTCGGCAAATTCACTCATGCGTTGACTCTCTCAGAATTACCCAGACTCCGATGAAGCCTTGAGTCTTAGCTTGAGTAAGGCCGAGTAAAACTTTGATGAGTCTGTGCTCTTTCAGTGCGAGTGAAAAAAAAAGGCATTGAGTCTGAGTTACAGTGAGTCCAAAAGAGGAAAATATCGGTGAGTGTAAGCCCAAGTGAGCTCAAAGGGCGAGGTATGTTTCACGAGTGAGTCTGAGTGAGCTCTAAAATTTCGAACATCCTGCGGCCACAGGTCACACTTTGTTTTTATTGATTAGAAGCTATGTTGTACCTGGTGTGTGCTGCGAAAATCTTGGGGTGGTGTCTCTACTTGAATTTTCTTTTTGCGCGTTTGTCGCTTGCGACGCATCATGTCGCTGTAAGAGTAGTGTTTTTGGGATTGTGAAACTGTACTTTACTAATACGCAAAAAAACCGTTTTTTTCTTAAGTGTTTATTAAGTCATGCGTCTGACTATAGCTCGTTATATACTGGTATGTGCTCTCTTCATTTTAACGGCGTATACCTCGCACGCCTCACATGGCTAAAGGTTCTTTATGAAGATGTGCTCTGGAGCTACATGCAAGGGCGTCGGCAGGGGGTTGCGAAAGGGTCACTTGTCCGCTTCAAGTTGCACCAAGACTTCTTCCCCCATTAGCTATACGAACTTCCTACTCCTCTCAGAGTCGAAAGGCAACATGGGTTTGCACCCCCTTATAAAAGCACCGGCCAGCATTTATAGGTGTCACTCGTACTTTAAGAGCATGCGCACGTATACGTCCACATGCCCTCAAAGTGTATAATATAATATTGTAGCTAGTTAAGGGGTCATTAGGCTTTATTAAAGCTTGGCCACCTTTTAACTCATGTGCGAAAATGGCAAAAGAAGCAAGCCTTTATTTGTATTAGGCAGAGACAGAAACTTACCTTGACTGCATCAATCAACCGCCTCTGTTACCTTGGGACATGTGTCTTCGCTTCCCAGGTACTCCAGTTGCGCAATACCTTAGTTGCGCAATAGGTACTCAGTTGTGCAATAGGTAGATTTAACACGAATTCAGAGCTGTGTAGCGGTATCCACCCAAGATGCCTCGAAAGCCCCACGCACAAGTCTGTTTCACGCATACACACCATATGTATCCATCTCTGCGTGTTTGCAGTTGAGCCGCGCATGGCGTTGTGGGCCGTTATGCGCACCAGCTTTCTTGCGGGGGAGGTTATGCTCGCATTTCGCCTAACACAATAAAGAAAAACTTGCAAACAGTCTGGTTTTTGTACACGTAGTGCCACAGGTGCTAACAAGTGCGTCAAAATAGAATATCAGCGTAATTCCAGAAAGTAGCCATGGAGCGATCCTGCAATTTTTCTAACTACATGCATGGGCTCATAAAATAACCAATTCGATGCACAGTAGCCACCAACGACTACTGTGGCGCCGTCATCAGCCTCCAAGAGTGTTATACGAAGCTTTCTAGAGAGTTAATCGGATTATTTGGAATTACGTCAGGGAGCAACTACAAGAAGAGTACGAAGGCGTTTTTTTTTCTTGGTGAAGCACGTGTTCCTTTAAAGGGACACTAAAGAATAACAATGACTTGGTTTGGACTCAAGAACTTCACTGTGAGAACTTGAGTGTCATATGTCTCACTATCATAAATTCCTTAATTGCGGAGAAATTAAGATTATCACCAATCAAGGTAATTTTTTTAGTTTTGTGCCAATATCTTCTTGAGTGACGTCAAACTTTCAGAATGCATTTTTCCTATGTTCGAAACATTGACGCGATTACAATCTCTGAAACTCCGTACGCTAGGTTCATAGCACACAAAGGTGACAATGTCTTTAATTTCTAATATTTAGGAGCTGCGTATGACCCAGTGTACGCCTTCAAAATATATTGCGTCATGGTGTTTGGTGCACGAAACTCAAGGTGTCGTCTCCATCCGCAATATCTTTTCGCATGTTTTCCGTCGTGTCGTGGAAGTGGTATTGTTTTCGCGAATATGAAACTGTACTTCAATGATAAGGTGAAATATTTTCGCTGTTTAGTGTCTCTGTGCGCAGCGGGAAGCTGAACACTTCAGTCGTTTTGTTCTGTGCTCTACGCTTGCGGGGGGAATTTCAGGATGATTTACGGGTTTGTGTTGCTTATAAAAGGTAGCAAAACAGCCATTTGGTCTATTTGGTAGCGGTTCTTTATCGAAGATATATGTGGGGATAAAATTTGTTTGCTCAGAGATATGTGCACAACTGATTTACATTATGTGAGTCTATACATGTGAAGTGTACTTCAGTGTGTCGTTATTTTTTTCTTGACGAACAAACAACTTACTTTTAGAGTAATATTCCCCCTAATAGTCTGTGAGAGAGTTCGAAAAGTCACTCAATCTGGCATCACAATTTAATTAAAGTCTTGCACGGCACTACGCATCCATATCACTAGAAGTACATCTGGACTCCGGCAAATGGGTGCTACGTACGCTAGTTCCCATCTCTAGGATTGGCTGCTTACTTTGTTTAACATGGTAAACAATATAGGCGTCGTCTTTTTCATACCTGAGAAAATATGAACCTTTGTATTTCTGAAGCTTGTACCAGTGGCACTCGCCTGCGTTAACAACTTTTCTCCCATGGGAACAAATAATTGCACTCTTTCTATTTAAATGAGCAAAACGAACAGGTCTAAAACTGCACTTTACTGTCAGCAGACCAGACATGCATGGACGTTCATCATATATCGCTGAGGCAGCAGCTTATTTCGTAACTCAACCTGTGCATCACCCTGTCACTGGCATGTGTCTGACTGGTTCTCGCACGTTGACACTTCCATTTCTGGGTAGTTCAGAAGCAGACACTTCCTCTTACTCATTCACCTACAGTGACTCGGTGGTGTGAGCCATCTCTCTTGCTTCTTATTCTTGTCACTCTATGTTATTAATTGGTATCAATGGTACTGACGCGTCAGTGTCGTGATGTCTCGTAGTCTTGCCAATTCTCGAAATTTATGAACGTGATGAGGCAAACAAGGCTTCCTTTTAAGAATAAAACCTTTTTAAACCACATGCATCGTTAAAGAACGCCAGGTTGTCAAAATTTACGTAGCCCTTCACTACGGCGTCTCTCATGATTATAAGGTGATTTTGGGATGTTGAACCCTACATATCAATCAATCAAACCACATGCATCAGTTTGAGCAGCAGGGCTTTCAGACTTGGGAAATAATTGTTGGGGACAAACACCGACCAAAGACATATAGCATGCTGCTTAGTTCCCGTCTCTCGCGTCCGTGTCTGCGTGCTTTGCTTCCTTCCGCATTAAAGCTATACAGTTTAATATCGTTCTGATGCATTATTGCAAGCAAAGCTACTTGAGCGCCCTCTCACGTACTTTTCGGATGAACTATTTGCTTACTCTTGGCGCTGGCTTGGTGCCGGCGCCACCAGCGTGTCATCTCCGATTCTCTCGTCTCTTCAGAACTTTCTAGTCAGCTTATTTTGAACAGCAGGTCTGCCATGAATTCTACAGCAGCCACACGTACTGTTAGGCGATTTCTAACGTGGAGCTCGTGAGTTGCAGTATGAGATGCCATGTACCGAACGCTGTCTCATAAAATGAGCGAGCGATTCGCCCACTCTCCAGGTATGTATAACAATGTACCGTCTTTTTTACGATCAGCACAATAATCACAAGAGAAAAACACTAGAAGACAAAGGAAGTACGCCAGTGTCCACTGTATCAACTTCTCATTCGTAAGGTTCCACTGACTGCTGTCAGAGAGCATCATACTTTGTCCCTTAATTATTTGGAATCTTTATATTTCAAGTGTAATAGGTCTTAATTTAAATACAGCTATCACTATTTATTCTCAATATGTTTTTTTTTGTTTGATGAAACGGTGTTAGGAGGTATAAAGCAATGACGCTTAACATTAAGGCAAAAGCATTAGATGCATATTCAAGCCCGAAAAGTGGCCGTCGGCGTCAATACGCATGACGAAAAGTCGCCTTCATGCGATAATATCAACCTGACTTTATCACAAATTCACAGATCACCGCTGAAATTGTTGACGTCAGTTTTACATCCTATCAACGTTGCTGAGACGTCCGCTAACTTGATTTCAGCTTAGAAGACATCTTCGCTTGGCCATACGGTGACCGATCTCGGAGGCACGTAAGCTTCTGAAAGCTTCCGATTCATCTGATTTGGAGGCAGTGCGAAAAACATGCTAGGTGGAGAAAGCTTAAGGGAAGGAGAGATCTGTGGAATAGAATTACCAAAAAAAGATACAAAAACGAGCGATTTCGCTTTCCACTCATCTTAGTCGAGTGCCTAAAAACCCTGCTTTAAGCTTCGTTTCGACCAAACGCAAATAGCGTTGTCGATTTCACGCAGTTTCAAAGCAGGTCCCAATAGCAGAATCACATTCAGCTGTCCAGCAGCTGACGTGAAAGTGCTTCTTAATAAAAGAAGCTTCCCGTCTTGTCACTGCGCGCTGCGTGGTGACGACATAATGGAGACACCGCGATCAGTGCTTTAAAAGGAGCCTGTAAGAGACGGTGCACACCGTCACGAACAAGGGAATTCTTTTTATTTGTGCCAAAGCAGTCGAGTGTCCTGCAAAGTGAAATCTCTTGTCGTTCTCTGGCAGCACGAGTTTCTCGATCGAAAGCAAGGTGTCTGTTCTGCACGACGCACGTCCGGCATTATCACCAAACTCTTCTTGCGATATCGGCGTAGTCAAAAGTAACCCTGACAGGTACTTGCATGCTCTACTTTTCGCGCATGCTTCAAGGTAAATTACTTCCTCCAGTGTGCATGCATAATATAGAAGCTGTCAGCTGCCCAGATCCCCTACTCTACAGATACTCACATTTTCGTATAATTTCTTTATCGGAGCTTTGATTTACCGACGCAATGCTAGGATGTGTCTCAAGTGCTTCTCCAGTCGCGTAGAAATTATTCAAATCCCAGGAACACATTGCTTTCATTTGTGTTTGTAGGTTTAGCTTAAGTATCCTACAGGTTTAGCTTTTACTCGCTTATTTCTGCTCTGATGTTTAAAAAAACATTCGTTTTTGTTAGCTTCGAAAACTACGTGTTTATAAAAGCGCAAAAAACTGCATAGACTTTTGATTGTGTATTTTTTCTGGCTCTGTAACGGTCACTTCATTAGTATTCAAGTCAATCGACTTTAGGATCTCCAGTAAAACACTCTGTTGTGCAAACCTGGCCGATATTCTTTGTGAAATAGCGGTTAAAATGCCCTTGAGCACTTCATGTTTTTTTTTACTTTGCGGTTGTCGTGTTGAGAACATATTCAGCTTTCAGGAACACTGATCGATCAGCGCTCCTAGCGGCAATGGCTGGAAGCTCGCGTGTTTTTAATATGGCGGGCTCATTTTTCGACGATAAAAAAATCGTGGAGACGGAAACTCTCAAATTTCTTAAAGGGACAAATTCTACAAGCCACTCATATGGTGGTTTTAGTAGTAGTAGTACTTTTATTTACAGTAAGCCGGATACAGAGCTCACTGCAGGGGCAAAGGGCTAAAGGCGAACAGCCTGACAAAGGCCCTTGTCCCTCCGCAGTCCGTGACAGTGCAAAGCTTAGACATCAGCACTGACGAACAATATATATATTCAACACATTGGTTTCAAGCAACCTGCAATTGTACACACAAAATTCAAACATAAATAGCATAAGAAGTTTACATAACACATTTTGAGAATTAGAGGTCACTCTCGTAAAAATTCACAACTAAACGATATCAATGAAAACAACTCAAAAACAGACACAAAATGCATGCGGATACAATGAATTGCGCTGTATACACTCGTATAATTGACATAGAAATTTATGAACAATTTAAACATTTGCAGAGGCACGAGACTCCATTACGTAGTTTCGATAGTGTAGACCGGTGGTTATGAATAAGTTCTTTATTGGTTTCTTGAAAGTCACACTACTAGCCCTAAAGTTCAATTGATCTGCAAGGGTATTTAAAACCTGAGGTACCTGGTAAGCAACACTTTGTTTTCCATACTTGGTTCTTGTTCTAGGAGCTCGTTTCTTTTGTTCTCGCAGACTGTAGTGTGGTCTTTCGGTGCAGCCTTCTTCATATAGCTTAGTCTTTTGTATTAACTGAAGCAATTTAAAATGATATAATTGATCAATTCTGAGTATGAAATGTTTAATGAATAGTGGAGCAGTGCGCAAGTCTTGTAGATTCCCCCTGTATTTTTCAAAGCAGCGCAATATTTTCTTTTGTATAGTTATTAACTTATGGTGATTCCCTTGTGATTTTGTTCCCCAGACTAACATCCCATAAGTTACTTTAGAAGGGAAGAGTGCATAGTACATACTTATTTTTAACCTCAATGGAATTAAGTGCATTGTTCTAAAAAAACAACCAACTATTCGCGCTAATGCGGTGATCAGATGATTTACATGTGTGTTCCAGTTTAATTCCTCCTGAAACCATACACCAAAAAACTTTTGTTCCCTAACATGTGCGATGCAATTTCCTTCGAAAATACAGCTATGTTACTAATAGGTTTTTTTATAGGTCGCAATATCACATAGGTTGTTTTTTTAGCATTCAAGTGCAGTCCATTTTGCCTTAACCAATTTGAAAGATTGCTTAGATAATTATTTACACTGACCTCAAGTGACATTAGATTGTCTGATGAAAAGAAAACATTCGTATCGTCAGCGTACATTATAAGTTTAGGAGAATGAGGTATGTTGACAATATCATTTATATAAGCAAGGAACAATAATGGCCCCAGTATAGACCTTTTGGGGACTCCTCGGTTTAGTTTTATCTTTGCAGAAATAGTGTTATTCAGTTGTACATATTGATAACGATCTTCAAGGTAACTTTTAAACAGTTGTAATGCAACTCCACGCACCCCATAACTTGATAATTTATGAATCAATGATTTGAATTGTATGGAGTCAAATGCCTTTTGAAGATCGAGGAAGAGCCTAAGAGTATAATTTTTTTGTTTTGCATATTTTCGATTATTTTATCTTTGATATATTCTTATCATTATTATATATCTTATCTTTGATATATTCTATGTGGGACGTTAAACCCCACATAGAAGTAGAAGTTTACAAGCTTTGCAGCACCTTACAAATGCAGCAATGTTCACGTCGAGGCTTTCGATTCTGTCCCCACGACGAATAAAATTTACACAATGGGGCCCTACGGAAGCCACCGAAATCACAGATTCTTTTTGGGGACAAAAAAAAGCCGTATAAAAAACTAGATCGAAGCCTGCAAATTTCTCGGAGATCTAAGTAGTACAAAGACTAAGCTTTAATTTCAGCCAGCAATCATGCTTATGCGTGACGGAAACACGTTCCAAAATACAGTTTTCTACAACACAGTCGCGTCATCGACTCGAGTCTTGGACCTTAGTATTTTGATAAGGCAAATCTAATCGCCGCTCAATCAGCTGGCGTTATGGCCGAGTTGGTTGAGCGACCAAGTGCGTGGTTAAATCAGCGCGGGTTAGAATCCTAAGTAAATTATTTTACCTCTCTTTTTTTCTTTCTTTTTTTACAAAATTTCTGGCAGTGCTTACTGTGCTCAGCTGCCGATCCGAAGGAAACGGGTTTGTATGTATATAAATGTATATATATATATATATATATATATATATATATATATATATATATATATATATATATATATATATATATATATATATATATATATATATATATATATATATACATATATATATTATATATATACATATATATATATATATATATATATATATATATATATATATATATATATATATATATATATATATATATATATATATATATATATATATATATATATATATACACCAAAAACAAAAGTGATGCTGGGTCCGGATAAGATTATCTGTAGAGAAGAAGACGCACGTACGAAGTGATTTTATTGACGTTTCAGCCGCGGGTCCGGCCTTCATCAGAATATAATGCCATCAGAATAGAATTCGGATGAAGTCCGGACCCGCAGCCGAAACGTCAATATAATCACTTCGTACGTGCGTCTTCTTCCCAACGGATATATATATGAGATCTAACAGACAGTAATGTCAAGGAATGTACAGGAGAAGTTATTAGAACCAATATAATGTAAATAAGAAGAAAGAAAAGTGGGTGAAAAAAAACAGCCGTGAGCAGGCTGGTTAATTTTTCACCAACTTTTCTTTGTTCTTATTCACACTCCATTGGTTCTAATAACTTTCCCTGTACATTCGTTGACATTACTGTCTGTTAAATCTCATTATTATTGTGTCAAAAACACGGAAAAACAAGTCCTTAGGTATACACTCCTTTACCTTATGTATATATATATATATATATATATATATATATATATATACGAAAGCAAAATTGAAAATTTTCGGAGTGGGGAGGGGTTTTAACCCCCACCTCTCCAGCTCCGCTACTGGCGGACACAGCGGTACATTCTACGTTAGCAGAGCTCGTGAAAAGTACAAGTCTGCACTCCTTCGGTATGTGTACACTGCGAGTCAGCGTTGAAGGCGTGCGCATGTCTTAACGTAGATAGCACGGAATAAGAGCCATTTGCGTCCGTTACAGAGGTAGTTGCGATGGTTGCGCAACTGTCGTGAAAAGTGAAATGGTGTCTTGGATAGCTTACTTATAAAAAGACGGTAGGTAACGTTGCTCCACGCAATAAGTGCACAAGGGTTGGTTGGTTGGTTCCTCAACACCTTGGCGCAACCCACCTAGGGGGATAGGCCATAACTGGGACGGTGCCATGCTTTTTAAATTAATCTACTTCTTAAAAGGGAGGGTTGGATTAATGAGGTCACATAGGTAATAATATAAATGTGTTTGATTTCTAAACAAACAAAAAAACCCTGAAAAAAAACATAATAAACAAAAAAAATAAAACAACTGAAGTTATTTATTTTAGCATTCAATTCTTTCAGATTCCTGTAAGAAATTTGTAACAGCGGTAAAAACGCACCTGTGGCTGAATCTAAATGCGACTGCGCCAAATGACAGAATCACTGGAAGTGTCAAGTTTAAGTTCAACTTTCGTAGGGGTGCTTCTAGTAGATTTTTCCTTTTACTTTTGAATTTTCGGCATGACAAAAAGAAGTGCTCCAAAGATCCCCTCTTATTACAATAAAGGCACAAAGGCGACTGTGCCAGACCAGACCTGTAAAGGTAAAAGCTCAATAAAGGGACTCGACAACGCAGCCTGGTAATTACTATTTCTTCATTTCTTGATGAACACCACTTGTTTAATCAAGGGAATTTCATCTGTGGGTAGTCTGATACAAACAAAAGAGATTCTTCTGTTCTGTTCTGTTTTAACTGTTTTGCCGTGGAGAGGTTGAGGTGCCTATTGCCTCGGCTACTCTATATCACAAAGTTCTGCAGCGAAAAATAAAATAATAATACAGAACGGTACCCAAAAATTAAATATACGGAAAAGAAAAAAACATAATAGCACACTGAAACCAGTTCAAATATCATGCCAATACACCGTTTTCTTAGCGCAGTTCACACAGTCATAAACTATTTACACGCACACCTTCCTATTCTACTGTCAGTATATACATGACCACATTTTATATATACCCATCTCTGGCTGTATGTCGTAGGCGCTTGTCCAGTCCGGTCTCCACTAAAAAGTCTGTCAGGAAGATTATTGCCTTTTTCTGGAGATGCATCTCAGGCCATGCTTCAAGTAGTTTCCTTATTGTGAGGGGCCGTCTGTCAAAACTTGCTAATTTGTTCTTTAATTTTTCTCTTTCATTCGCGTATTTAACGCACTCCAAAAAAAATATGGCGAAGATTTTCTTCTGCATGACCACAATAGAATTCCGGTGAGTTGGATCGATGTATCTTGTGCAGGAAGCTGTTTGTGTATGCTACTTCCAATCGAAGGCAGTGGATTAATGTCTGTTGGTGTCGTGGGAGGTCTGTAGCTATGGAAAATTTTCTGTGTGGATCAACTTCATATAGTACCGTTTCCTTTGTTTTAGGGCTCTCAAAACACTTCTCCATCGAACAATGGTTAGCTCCTTGCGTTATAAAATGTTGAATATCCGCCCCAGACATAGGGATTGCGCAATCCCATCCTTTCTTCAATGCTTTCTTCGCGAGGCTATCAGCCTCTTCATTTCCCTTTATTCCAATGTGGCTGGGTATCCATTGGAATACGATGTTGTGACCCTGCGATGAGGCATATTCGACAGTTTCTGCAATACATTGTGCTATTTCACCATTTTTGTAAGGTGATCTCACATTTCTGATTAGCTGAAGAGCAGGTTTGCTATCAGTGCATATCACCCATTTTCGTGGCTCAAGATTCTCGCAGATAAGCTTAACTGCTTCAAAGATACCCACCAATTCTGCTGTTGTCGATGAAGATTTGTGCGATAATTTGTACATCTTTTTCTGAATTTCGCGTATAAAGACCACACAGGCTGACGCTTCTTCAGTGCTTGATACGTCTGTATATATCTTCATTTTTTAATTATGCATTACATGAAGCTGATGAAGTACCAACTGTGCCGCTACTAGAGGTGCCATGGCTGCTTTCTTCTCTATGCCGTCTATTTCACGGATAACGTTGAGAAGTGGCAGCGTCCAAGGGGGTTTTGAAGGTTTACATTGTTTAAATTCTGGTACTATACTGCTTGAAATGATGATATAGTATCCTGTAGTCTCGTTGCCGTCCTTTGTGTTAGTGCACCAGACAAAAAATGACTTTCATGTTGCGTGAAAATTCTAAATAAATTTTGAGATGTTTCTTTAGTTCGCAGTACTGCCAAAGGTGGCTCTCGAGCCTCCGCCTACACTAAAGCACTGGAAGTTGACCGTGGTAAACCCAGACATACCCTCAAGCTCCTTGCCAATAACAAGTGAAGTCTTTCGGTGGAGGCTGGAAGTCCGTGCAGTAGAGGCAGTGAGTAAGTTACGATGGGGCTTATCCAGGTAACATGTAGGGCTAATAACGACTCTGTAGTACCACCCAATTTGGCCCCGCAGAGATGCCGGAGGATTCGAACTTTTGTTCAAGGAACTGGACATGAGGCGACATTTTAGTCTCCGGTCTAATATTACTCCCAAGAATTTATGAGTTTTAACCATTTGAATAGGCTGATTTTCCAGAATAATCTGGAAACTTCCAGGTCTTTTTAATGTAAACAGAGGTATGGCTGTTTTAGCCAGACTCAGTGCCATACCTCTTTTTTTAAAAAAACGGTCTACATAATTCAATCCTTCTTGTATAGTTTGCTGTAAATCCAAAAACGACGGACCAGACGTCCATATACTTATATGATCAGCATATACTGAACATCTCATGGTGATGATATGGCTGTTTTAGCCAGACTCAGTGCCATATCTCTTTTTAAAGAAACGGTCTACATAATCCAGTCCTTCTTGTAGAGTTTCTTGTACATCCAAAAACGATGGACCAGACGTCCACATACTTATATCATCAGCATATACTGAACAGGAGATTTTTCGAAGTTATTGGCCGTTGCGCGTTTTTTCAAAGTGTGCTGCTGTGATATATCTCGAAGTAGGCAAAATAGGTAAAACAGGACTATCAGGGGTAGATACAGCTGGTGCATCTGCATGATCAATCAGAGCTAATCCTCTATGGCCTGGTACCCAAACTAGTCGAACGAGTCACACATGTCTGGGAATGAGCGAGTAGAAAGTTTCTAAGGTGCGCAAAAACGTTGGTGAGCTTAAGGGAGCACAGACCGAGAGACAGTCTGTTAGAACAATCACCGCTCTTGCGGCACTTTAAACAATGCTAGGACTATTGCCAGTAGCTCAGCTTCGTAAATAGGGGTGAAATCGGGTAATCGAATTCAGAAAGCTCAATCTAGAGAGGATGATACGATTCCTACGCCAGCCTTCTCTTCATAAACAGAAGCGTCCGTCACTATCACAATGGGTGTTTCTAGATTGGCGAAATGATCTTCCGAAATGCCATTTATATACGGATATGGTGAATTTTTTGCATTCTTGGGATATATATTGTCCGATTCAGTCCTAATTGCATCTACAGTGTTGAGTGCAAGTATTTCTCAAAGGTTAACTCTTAAAAACTCCAAAAGTTTCTGTGTTTGTATTACTTGAGGGCACCGTAATTTAGACCATTGGTGGTTGAAAAATGAGGTCTGCTGGTTAATGAACACATACTGTGACCTCCGGGAGGTAATGCATAGATTTTAAGGAACATACGTACTGTTATAATATGAAATCTTTTGAAAAAAGAATGCAGGCGGGATTCTTCGTTTAAGATATTGTTCGCAACATATTTAGGTAGCCCTAGGCATAAGCCTAAAGATTCGCGTTCTAACAGAATCAGTGGTCAAATTTTGTAGGCCGGAGCACCAGAAAACAAAACACAGCCGAATTCTAATATCGGTCGAATGTACATGCAATATAGGGAGCTTTAGAATACCGTTTGCAAGTGCTGCGGGCGTTGCGGGTGTAGCGGGCGCCATATGAGTTTTAGAATAGCGCTTGCCCGGCGGCGATCTGCAACGCAAAGTCGCAGCGACACCGCAGCCTCGAAACCAGCGCTTGCGGGTCACATCCGGGCCGCCATCACCGCACGTAATTTCGGAATTTTTGCGTGCGGTCCGCGAACGCGAACGCCGACTCGCGTTACGACGCATGCGCAGTGGCAGCAACCGCAACGCAAGGGCTCGCGGTGCGCTATTCTAAAACTCCCTAACATCATGACGAGCATGTCTCTACTAAAACCGGCACGATAATTACTGAGCCTGCACAGCATCCCTACGGCACGTGCTCCTTTAGCAGCCATGTTTTCTATGTGGGGGACTACAGTTGAGTGTTTCGGTGTAGGTTACCCTCAAGTACCTAACTGACTCGACCTGAGGTATGGCGTCTTGTCGGTACATTAATGAAATTTGCGCTGGGACATTTTGTGCGAAAACCACGATTGTACTTTTGTTTGTATTGAGGCATAGGTTGATATCCTCCAGCCACGTTTCCAGGCTATTCATGTACGTCTGCAGAGTCAGATACAGTGTGTGAATGTCCGCCGACGCAGCAAAAAATGCGATATGATTGGCATAAACATAGACCTGTACATCTTGCTGTATGGGAATGGTACATAGTAGTGGATTAAATAATAAGGGTAATAGTACGGACCCTCGCGGTATACCTCTCGTTTGCCTATATATTGAAGAGTTGACACCAGATTGCGAGCAGTAAAATTCTCTATAAGAAAGCATGGATCCAGGCCACAAAGTATTGAGGCAGTCCTAAGTTATGAAGCGAATCTAGCAGTTTCACATGCTCCACGCTATCATGGGCTTTTGTGATATCTAAGGTTACCAAAGCGGAGTATTGTTTCTGATATGGAGCAAGTTGAATTCTGCTTTCGAGATCCACGTGCGCACACCAAATGGAGCAACCACGTCTGAATCCAAGAATCCAATTTGACATGGGCTCAGTGTCAATTTTTCTGACATCCATCGATCTATACGTCTAAATAAAATTCTTTCAACGAGTTTTACTAGGTTCTGTGTAAGTGCAATGGGCCTGATATTATCTAAGGTAAACTCAGCGCCTTGCTTTCTTAAATAATGGAATCACTTTTGTCATTTTCCAATCAGGTGGAATCCAAGAGCTTCTAGGTGAGTGATTAATAATTTCGAGTAGGCCAAGTGGGGATACTTTATGTACTCATTTTATCACCGATGTCGTCATGCCATCAGGACCAAGAGCAGAATTGGGTAGTGTTCTGACCACGTTTGCTGGTTCTGCAGGTGTGACCTCTTCAAACTCCTCAGCCCTTTGGGGGACTGGGCTTGATTGATTGATATGTGGGGTTTAACGTCCCAAAACCACTATATAATTATGAGAGACGCCATAGTGGAGGGTTACGGAAATTTCGACCACCTGGGGTTCTTTATCGTGCACCAAAATCTGAGCACACGGGCCTACGACATTTCCGCCTCCATCGGAAATGCAGCAGCTACCGCCGGGATTCGATCCCGCGACCTGCGGGTGGGACTGGGCTTGGTATGAGAGAATTGTCGTAAAGTCACTTTTTAGGCCCTCAGCTATATCTTCTAGAAAAACATTCAGTTCAACTGGTGATGATACTATTTATCCTATATTTCGAATACCGTAAGAACTTTCTTATTTCTCAGAAAGCGAAAAAGTGTTTTTCTATTGACCGGCTTTGACAGGAACTCACATCGGTCGTTGTTAAATTTGTCCTTCGCATTAGTGATGGTTCTCTTATAAATAGCGGCCGCATACTTATAATCACTCCAGTTCCTGGAACACTAGTTGAAAATTAATTTTTTCCAAGCAGCTTTTCTTAGTCTATAAGCCCGCGAACAGTCTGCATTCCACCAAAGGTTCGTAGATGGTTCTGAGCTTTCAAGCGTGAATTTTTGAACTATTTAACGACTATTTTAAAATGTCGCTTTTTCTGATGTCGTCTACTTCCGCATCATTCGTTTGGTTATATAAAGTGCTTCGTAATGATTTCTCGAATGTATTAAAGTTTACATGCGTCACCGACCATCTATTCTTGAAGGTTATTCAACATACCACCTCGAATAATATTGGCCTATGGTCACGACTTGTCCCCGAGTTAATCACAGGCCATGATAAGATGGACAGGTTAGCGTTAGAAAAAGATAGATGAAGCAACGAGGAGGACTGATGACACATAAAAGTAGGAGTTTTTGTGTTTATGCATATAAAGTTGTTCTTGTTCACCCCACCCCAAAAACATTTGCCATTCAGATTAGTTTTAAAACCCCAAGATATATGATGAGAATTGAAGTCACCAACTAATACAATATCTTTTTGGCAATATTGAACTGCAGTATCTAGGACGGAAGAATTTTGAACACCCGCAGGAAAATAATCATTAATAAATGAGAATGGTAGGGACCCAGGAATAGTAATGCTTATAGCTAAAATCTTGATTTCTGAAGCCAATGACTGATGAATAATTTTAGCTCTATGGGCGATTTTAGATGAGATAAATATTTCCAAACCTCCACCCCGAGTTGGGCGGTCTAGACGATATGTGCGGTGATTTTTAATCCTAAAATACTTAATTTCTGCAAGCCAAGTTTCTTGTAAAGCAACAATATCAAGGGAGTATTAATCGCAAAGTTGAAGTAAGTCTGTGGCTGCTGAAAAAATGGAGCGGCAATTCCACTGTGGTACTTTTAAATTCCCTATTTTGAAGAGATACCAGCACTACTCTTTGCTTTCTCTAAGATGCAATCCTTTAAAAGATCTTTTTTTGATAGGTTTTCCTTCTGATATCTCTTATTTCTTGATTTAGGACTAATTGAGGACCGTTGTGCCTCAGGAGAAGCACGTCGTTTCATATTTCTGGAGTCAGAGTCCACTTGTTCTAGTTGTGAGACATGAGTATTGGAGTCCGAGCTGCAATCTAAGTCCTGTACAAAAGGTATAATTATTCTACGGCCAGAGTTCCGCGTGTCTGGCTTTGACTTCGAAGGGCCTGGTTCCAATGGAATATCAGTAACCTCAACTTGTGAGGGTAGAGAAGGGGGCACGGTAGGTTGGTTACCTCCCTGCAAGATTTGAGTCAACTGAGTGCTCACTATTTGTGACAATAACTCCGTTAGGCTCACGAATAGAGAATCTATAGGCTTCGTCGTGGCCCTTTCCAACATTGATGTTATTGAATCAGGCAACGACTACTCAAGCATCTGGTTTGCCCGGTTGGCAATGGTGGCATAGCCACGTGAGCGCTCAGAGAGAATAGATCGGGCCTCACGCCGAGAGCATCGTTGTTGTTCGATGATATATAGAAGTTGCAGCTCACATGTCCTCATGGGGCAACTTTCATCGTCAGCCGCATGATTTCCTCTGCATAGACAGCATCTCACCTCTTGGGTTGGACATTTATTTGGTATATGTTGGTCAGTACATGTGCGACGCCTCACATCCGATCTACATCCCTTCAGGATATGCCCATACCTCCAACATTTTTTGCACTGCAGTGGACGAGGGGATAGTGCATCTACACAATAAATTAGTGGCCATGCCTTAATTTCGGTCGGTCGAGCCGTGCCGGCAAAAGTCACAATCACTGATTTTGTGGGGACCTTTTTGTTGTCAACGTTTCGCGAGCATCGAAATACAGAGACTGCTCCTGCGGCCGCAAACATTTCAAGTATTTCGGGTGGTGTAAGGCTCAAGTCCACTCCTCGAACTAGTCCCTTCACACAGGCCAAATGAACAGGTACGAAACAGCTCTCCGGATTTGAGGCAAACGTTGTGCATTTTAGGAGATCTGTGATGCAGGCCTAGTCCGGCGAGCAGCACAGGATGCCTCCACGTCCAAATTGACACACCTCAGTAATCATTTGGTAATAATCGGAAATCTTCAGGAGTACTTCCTGAATTAGTTTTGGATTTTTTCATGCGAATAGACTCACCGTTGGTTGGAACCAGGGCCACAGGAACGCTCTTCAGACCACTGCGCAAAAACAGATCGATTGGCAAATCGCGGTTAGGAGGGGAAGCCGACCAGGCAGAATATGCCTGGCCGGGAGAGGAGAGAGAGATCAGGTTGATAAGCTTAACAGCACCACCCGATCCGGCCGTACACCCACAGGAGGAAGCACGAAGGTGCCTTTGAAGTAGCAGTGGAGGTAGATCCGGAATTAAAACCGGACGCTAAGGCCTCAGGAAGCACCGGAGGAAGCCCCAAGGACAGCGAGGACAGCTCCAGGAGGTGCAAGGGTCGTAAATGGGCGGAGCGCGTGGTGGAACGATTTTAAGGCCGGAAAAAGATTTGCGTGCGAACGTTACGCTCTTTTCTTCTTCTGCTGCTCCAAGGGAAGCGATGCTTTGGTCGGTCGGTCGGTCGGTCGGTCGGTCGGTCGGTCGGTCGGTCGGTCGGTCGGTCGGTCGGTCGGTCGGTCGGTCGGTCGGTCGGTCGGTCGGTCGGTCGGTCGGTCGGTCGGTCGGTCGGTTGGTTGGTTGGTTGGTTGGTTGGTTGGTTGGTTGGTTGGTTGGTTGGTTGGTTGGTTGGTTGGTTCCTCAACACCTTGGCGCCACCCACCTAGGGGGATAGGCCATGAATAGGACTGTGCCTGGCTTTTCGAATAATTCACTTCTTGAAAGAGAGGGTTGGATTAATTAGGTAATATAGGTAATAATAAAAACGTGTTAAATTTCTAAAAAAAACCTTGAAAAGAAAACATATAAACATACAAAAAATTATACATAAAACAACTGAAGTTACTTATTTTCAGCAATCCATTCTTTTAGATTCTCGTAAGAAATTTGTAACAGCGGTAAAAACGCTCCTGTGGCTGAATCCCAATGCGACTGCGCCAAATGAAAGAATCACCGGAAGTGTCAAGTTTAAGCCCAACTTTCGTAGGGGTTCTTCCTTCTAGTAGATTTTCCCTTTGAGTTTTGAATTTTCGGCATGACAAAAAGAAGTGCTCCAAAGATTCCCTCTCATTACAATAAAGGCACAAAGGCGACATTGCCAGACCCGACCTGTGAAGGAAAAAGTTCAATGAGGGGACTCGACAACGCAGCTTGGTAATCACTATTTCTTCCTTTCTTGATGAACACCACTTGTTCTTCCAATGGAACTTTAGCTGTGGGAAGTCTGATACAAACAAAGGGGATTTTTCAAAGTTATTGGCCGTTGTGCCTTTTTCAAAGCGTGCTGCTGTGATATATTCCGAAGTTGGCAAAACAGGTAAAACAGGACAATCAAGGGCAGATACAGCTAGTGCATCTGCATGCTCATTCAGAGCTAAACCTCTATGGCCTGGTACCCAAACTTGTCGGAGGAGTTGCACATGTGTAGGAATGAGTGAGTAGAAAGTTTCTAAGGTACGCGAAAAATTTGGTGAGCTTAAGGCAGTACAGACCGAGAGACAGTCTGTTAGAAATATAACCGCTGATAGATCTTGCGGCACTTTACGCAATGCAACGACTATCGCCAGTAGTTCAGCTTGGTAAATAGGTGTAAAGTCGGGTAATCGAATTGAGAAAGCCCGATCTAGAGAGGATGATACGATTCCTACGCCTGGCTTCTCTTCATAAACTGAAGCGTCAGTCGCTATGACAATGGATGTTTCTAGATTGGCCAAATGATCTTCCAAAATGCCATTTATACACTGATATGGTAAATTTTTTGCGTTCTTGGGATATATATCGTCAAATAATATCCTAATTGCATCTACAGTGTTGAGCACAAGTGTTTCCCAAAGGTTAACTCTTAAGGGCTCCAAAAGTTTCTGAGTAAATATTACTTGAGGACACCTTAATTTAGGCCATAGGTAGTTGAAGACGGAGGTCTGCTGGTAAATGAACACATACTGTGCCCTCCGCTGAGGTGATGCATAGATTTTAAAGAATGCAAGTACTGTTAGAATATGAAATCTTTTGATAAGAGAAGACTTTGGCAGCGGCGGCGGCGGCTCACGGACGCAGGCTAACAGCGCTCGTCTGTTTTTCAGTTGGCGACCGGCGTTTCAACGTTCCAAGGAAGGACTTGTCGTGCTGCCTTGGATTCCGGACCTGACTGCAATTACCGGCTGGCGTGCATCGACGGTCTGACGACGTCCTTTGGCGCGACACGGCCCATTTCTGGATGTCAAAGCGTAGTCCGTCCTGCGCACGGACGTCAGTGCTGCTCCCGCCATCTGTGAACAGCGGACGCAGCTCCCAAATCTTATCTTCGGTGGTTGGTGGGCGTGAAGCTGCTCACTTTGGCAGCGGCGGCGGAAGCTCACGGACGCAGGCTAACAGCGCTCGTCTGTTTTTCAGGTTGGTGTGCACCTTTTGTTGCCTCCGTCCAGTGCCGATGCTGCCGCTGCCATAGGTGATTGTGTGGTGTCTTTTGTAAAGTGTTGCATTGTTTTGGGGTAACTTGCTACAGAGCTGTAGCTCGGCTCTCTTAGCTATATGGCAGGCGCACCTAATGGTCGTATTATTGACGTAGCGAAGGCGCTTTCTGAGAAGGCTCCTGCTAGTATCAAAGAGGTCGTCAAAGTCATCAGTGATTTGGCCACTAAGCTTGATGCCTTCGCAGTTCATATCATAGCTCAGGTTAGTAAGATTGAAGACTCAAACTCAGAATTAAAGTCGAGGCCGGGAAAATGCGTGAAGCTGTCGAATTCATGAATACAGCCTTTGAGGTGTTTAAGAAAGATGTTGCGAACTTTCGAAGGGAAGTAACAGAGGTGAGGACTCAAAACAAAGATATTGTGAAACAAAACCAAGAGATGGCTAGGCAACTGACTGACGCCAAAAAGAAGATTATTGAACTTAAGCAGCACGGAAGGAACATGAACGTGGAAATTATAGGGCTTCCACGTACCGCAGATGAAAATCTAAAGGCGACAGTGGGTAAAATGGCCACCTGTTTGGGAATCGAAATGTCCGATGGAGACATTGATGTCGCACATCGTGTCCCATCAAGAGATAAAGATAAACCAAATGTTGTGGTAAGATTTGTAACCAGGACATCCCGAGACAAATTTCTGACTGCAGCTAGGAAGACGAAGCTGAATACGAGTCACCTTTCTTTAGAGCATAATGATCCCATTTATGTCAATGAGCATCTCTGCCTAGAAAATAAGATTTTGTTCAGGAAAGCTCGACAGGTGAAAGCAGAAAAAAAGTGGAAGTTTGCATGGGTATCGCAGGGCCAGATTCTAATGAGAAAAGCTGAGAACTCGGTGGTTGAAGATATTCAATCTGAAGGTGACCTTGCCAGGATTTCGTAGGTGCTCGTGTTCAGTTAAGTTATGTATTTATAAATATGCTTAATCCTTCATATATGAAAAAACAGAAATGTAATAAGTTCTCGGTTTTCCACTGCAATGTTCGAAGTTTATGCAGAAATTTTAAAAATCTGGTCACCTATATAGCACGGTTAGACTTTGGTTTCGATATTATTGCTTTGAGTGAAACATGGTTGAAAGCTGATGAAACATTCAGCATGCAGGGATTCAGGCTACTATCGCAGCCACGCAACTCGCGTGCGCGAGGAGGTGGTGTTGCATTGTTTATACGGGACAATAATGCGTGCAATGTCTTGTTTGATGCATCTGTTACCAACGCAACTATAGAAACTCTCTTTATCAAAATGGAAAGAGGGCCAGTTATTGGCGTTGTATACCGCCCGCCCGGTTCTTCGATCAAAGCGTTCCTGAAGGAATTTGAGTCTGTGCTTATGAGAGTTTCCTGCTTGCACTACAATAACATTGTAGTTGTTGGAGACTTTAATATTGACCTGTCATCCGATACCTCGAATGACTACACACTCTTTTTAAAATCCTTTAACTTGTGTAATGTCATAAATGAGCCAACGCGTATCACTGACACGTCATGTACTCTTATTGATCACGCCCTTTGCAATGTTGGCGATGATGTGCATGCTGGTGTGCTTCCTGTTCCGATTGCCGATCACTTGCCTATTTTTGTTACCTTTATAAATGAGCCTCTCAATACGAAACCTTCTAGGGGAAAATTAACTACAAAGATTGACTATAAGTTACCACGTGACAAAGTAAGTCAAATCGATTACTGCGCTATGTATGACGAGGATGTAAATATAGAATACAGTAATTTCATATGCTCTTTCAAAAATGCTGTGTCACTATGCACCACCACAACTAGTAGTAAGTACGCCAAGCCACTCTGCCCTTGGATGACACCTAGCATTCTAGAAATACTGAAACAAAAAGACCATTGGTATCACAAGTGGAAGCAGCAGAGAAGCAATGCCTACTACTTAAATCAATTCAAATGTTATACGAATAAGTCAGTCACCCTAATGAGGAAACGAAAAAAAGAATACTATGCTAAGCTTATCGAAGAGACTGGAGGCAACACTAAGCGAATTTGGGAAACAGCAAAATCCGCAGTTGGTCTGGACTCAGATAAACGCGTACTGCCTGACGATATAACTCAAGACACGGTGGATCGCTTTAACAAGTATTTTGCAGACGTCGGGCATGCTTTGGCTGCTCAGTTTCCTGACACTACAGACCACACGCGTCCCATTAGACCAGTTTCTGATAGTTTTGCCATATTTGAGATAGAAATGTCCGATATCATGTCAATAGTAAAAAAACTAGACGCCAATAAAGCGGCTGGGCTCGACGCTATTACAGCTAAATAATAAAAAATAACGTAGACATTCTGGCAGACCATTTGCTGAATGTTTCAACACTGGCAGGACTGTGGTATATACCCAAATGAGCTTAAGTTGGGCAAAGTTGTTCCTGTATACAAAAATGGAGACCGATCAAGTGCATCTAATTACAGAACAATATCTGTGTTAAGTGTAATTAATAGAATTTTTGAAAAAATCCTATCAGTGCAGATAACATAATTTGCATCCAAACATAATATAATTTGCTCAAACCAGCATGGTTTTCGAGCACACAGTTCTACTTATACTGCAGTTTTAGTATTAACCCAACAAATTAACAAAGCCTTGAATAACAATAAGATAGCCGTCGTAGTTTTTTTAGACATAAGAAAAGCTTTCAATTCCGTCAACCACAACATCATGTTAAGTAAGCTTCATGACTACGGTTTTCGAGGCAAAATTCACCAGGTTCTCAAATCGTACCTATCCGACCTCCAGCAACGAGTAGTGATGAATGGCATCGAGTCCTCTACTCAATCAATAGTCTCCGGGGTACCATAAGGCTCAGTTATTGGACCCACTCTTTTTTCCCTGTACGTTAACGATTTTCCCTCCATCCTACTATATTCAGAAGCTTTAATGTACGCAGACGATATGGCACTAATCTTTGTTGGCGACAGCTTAAGAGACATCGAAGATAAAATCAACGAAGAGTTACAGAGAGTACAAGTATGGTTTAAACGAAACCACCTTAATATCAACACAGATAAAACTAAATACATGGTCTTTCACTCTAGCAACAAAGAACTCGACTTTGCAGGTTTCAACTTGGTTTTAGATACGGCACTGCTACAGCCAGTAGCCTCGTTTAAGTACATAGGGGCCATGTTTGACTCGGACATGAACTGGAAATCGCTTATAGAAAAGAGATGCTCCAAGCTAGCATATGGGTGTCACACGCTACTAAAAGCCTGTGAATGTTTTGGCGCATCAATTTTGCGCATCCTATATATTGCATTCGTGCACAGTCACTTGAGCTACTGTATAGCGTCGTGGAGCAGTACATATAAAACTCATTTGAAATGTATTAGCCGCCTGCAAAAGAGGGCAGTCCGGATTAGTACACACTCAAACAGGACGGATAGTGCAAAACCACTGTTTAAAATGATGCGTGTACTTCCATTGGACTCTGTTCACGTGTCTAGTGTTGCTGATATAGTGCATGGGATAATAAAACGTGATGACCCATTCCCATTAAGAACCTTTACGTTACCCGCGCGCTGTACAAAAGCTGCAGCGAATCACTGTTTTAATTTACCAGTAGCCAGAAATGCCTACGGTCGAAGGCTCATAGAATTTCACGGCGCTCTCATATGGAATGCGATACCGACTGGTGTGAAAGAGGCTAGAAATTTTTCATTGGTCATGAGGCATGCACTTCATGCGAACTTTCTAAATAATACGTCTGCATAGTCATTTAGTATTTTATTATTATTATTATGATTTGTATTATTCTAGTGCTATTATTATTCTGTGCTATAAGTAGCTATGTTCGGCGCTATGTTTCTTTGTATAGTTCAATCATATGTTTTTTGCTTTTTTCT
>NW_023607791.1:0-45861 GCF_013339725.1 Rhipicephalus microplus
GCTCTCTGTACATTCTTCCACACAACCGTCTTGGAAAACCAGAATTTTCGTCCTTATTAGACGCACTACCTGAACCTTATCTGGTCTTTGGAGACCTGAATGCTCATGGTGGTCTGTGAGGTGACTCTCTGTGCGACGCACGAGGTCGTCTCATTGATCAGTTTCTTTTGTCTTCCGGTGTTTGTCTGTTAAAAAGGAAATAGGCAACATATCATAACCTTGCCAACAAAGCTTATTCCTCCATAGACCTTAGTATCGCATCTTCTTCACTTTTAGCAATATTACAATGTAAAAATATAAAGAATCCCTACGGAAGTGATCCATTTCATGTTATTCTGAGTACACCGATATCATACGAATGTGCTTCACGTGTTCCCAAATGGCTGACAAACAAAGCCGACTTGGAACAGTTTCATAACGTTTTTTATTTAGGTTGGACTGACATATATGGGTTGAGCATAGATGAAACTGTGCAGTACTTCACAGCTTTCCTTATTGAAGCACCAGCCAAGTGCATCCTACAAACATTTGAACTGCTCAGCTAGCGACGTACGTCCCATGGGGGAACACTGAGTGTCGCTATGTGCGAAAGGGAGAGAGCAAGGCGTGGAGGTTGCATCGGAACTCCTTTACAGCGGAAAATCTTAACAGACTTGAGAAAATAAAGGCTCAAGGCAGAAGAACGCGCCGGCAGGCCAGAAGAGAAAGCTGGCAGAACTTTTTAAAGGAATCAATTCATATACACAAGAGGTTAAAGTCCAGAAATGGTCGGTGGGGTAGCAGAAAGACAAGTACACTCAGTTCCACTCATAAACACACAGGGTGATAGCCGGAAGATCAGGTGAACTTCCTCGACACCACGAGCAGGCGTCTAGCTTGTCACACTATACTGAAGCATTCTGAAGATATAGGCAAGAATAGAAAAGCAAGAACTAGAACAAAGTGTACAAAACAAGAGGCATACAACCAATCTTTCAACTTAGCTCAGCTACAGACATCACTAAACTCATACAGTAATTCTGCCCATGGCTACGACCTTGTTATGTATGAATTGTGGAAAGACCCGATGCTCGAACGCTAAACAAATTAATTTTTCTATACAATGCTATCTGGCTTTCTGCCACCATTCGTACTTTCTGGAAAGAGCATATTGTTATACATATATGTTGAAACCGGACAAGGACACTTCCTAGGTTTCGAACTATAGGCATAGTGCAGTTACAAGCTGCCTTTGTGAACTTTTCAGAAAGATACTAAACCACTGACTCTTACATTTCCTTGAAACACAGAATCTTCTCGACCGTTTCCGCTGTGGGTTTCGAGAGGGTAGATCCACCACCGACCACCTGGTGTATATCGAGGCAGAGATACGAGACATTTTCGTCCACAAACATACTTCTTTTCTGTGTTCCTCGAGATCGAGAAGGCTTATGACACAACATGGCAGCTTTGGCATAACAAGAGTACTTGTCTCACGTCGGTGTGCGCGATAGAAAGCTTTCCAGTATTGAAAGTTACTTGTACAATCGGGCATTTCGTGCTCGTTTGGGTATAGTTCTCCTCCCAATCATTTGTCCAAGATACCGGTGTACCGGAAGGTGGTGTACGTATTTGAACACTTTGTCATTATCGAAATGAATTCCCTGCACATGTCCATCTCCCGCAGTATGTTTTATTGTACGTATGTCAATAACGTCTAGCTTGGCTGTAAGTCATGCAACTTGGTAATGTGTGAGCGGCAGGTTCGGCTAGGTTCAAACAAGGTCTCCGAATGGGCCGAGGAAAACGCATTCCGACTTAACCTCACAAAAAGCACGTGTGTCTTGTTTTGCCGAAAGAGAGGCATGCACTTAGAACCGAACATTCGACTGAATGGTCAACGTCTGTCTTTGATGCCGAGCATAAATTCTCAGGCCTAATCTTGGACAACAGAGTAACCTTCATACCGCATATCAAGTGTTTGAAAACAAAATGCGTAAAAGCCCCTAATTGTTCTAAAAATGTTGTCACATACTTCGCTGGATAGTGACAGACAACGTCTCAAGAATTTGTTTAGTAGTCTCAATCGCACCACTTAATAACATGCATGGGGTCGTTGTTTATGAGTCTGCGACTCGAAGTGCTATAATGATGCTAAACCTCAAGTACCATTTGAGCATTCGCTTTTCTACGGGTGCTTTTCGCACCAGCACTGTGGAAAGCCTGTATAAGGAATCGAATGACTGGTCACTCAATTTACAGAGATGTTACATATATTTGGTGTATACCTCAAGGTGAACGAAGACAAAGAACACCTCTCTCATTTCACAATCAATGATCGGTCTTATTCTGCCCTGTTCCACAGCCGTCTTTCGTAGAGGCAACCCTACTCACATCGTGTGAGAGGCCTCACTGAGAAAACAGATGTGCCACTCTAGAACACTGTATGATGGCTTCTGCTGCCTATCTGACACCGTAGCAGTGGCAGCTTATACACTGTGACGTATTTTTTGTGGAAGTCGCCTTTCCCCTGTTGAACACATCCGCACATACTTTCGTAAACTGCAACACAAATACAGTTGTCCCGAATTCTACACCGAAGCCTCAAAGACGAGCGCTTGTCTCATGCGCTGCGGTCGGCCAATCCTCTTCAGATGCCGGCACTGTGCATCCTAACAAAAGCTTCTTTACTGCAAAACCTCATGCGATACCAGCGGCCGTTTAACACATTAAACAAATAAAACTACAAAGTGCAGTAATATACAACGATTCCCTTAGTGAGTTAAAAGCCCTCAAACTCTGAAAAAACTAGAAAACTGTCCTTGTATGAATCCTATGCACAGTATACTCACTCAAACAGCATGTCGTGGTGTGCTGGATGCTAGGACACCGCGAGATAGAAGTACACGGATTGGCGGACCACTTGGCGGCATCCGTCAAGCCAACTAATGCCAATACTACAATGAGGATGTCTGCACTCGACCTAAAACCTTTCCGCAAAGAAATCCTTGGGGCTTTTTGGCGGTGCACATGGGATTCGCACGCACGTAATAAACTTCATGTTATCAAGCCGCAACTCGGTCCGTGGCCACCAGTAAGTCAGGCCGCACAAAAGTTACTTTAACAAAGCTAAGGATAGGACACACATACTTGAAACAATCATACCTTTTATCTAGTGACGTTTCACTAATGCGTGAGAGATGTTGTGAAGCACAAACTTTCTTCACATTTTATTTGAATGTAAGAATTAGACAACATTAGAAGAGCAATTATTTTTTATTACCATACCAACACCAATACCACTCCACCCTGCAGACGTTCATCAGTAGGGTGCCACTTTTCAAACTTGAGTCATTGCTATCATTTTTAAAACAGGTTCAAAAATTTCAAGTGATTTACCCAGGGCATTCGTTGCACTACCGCTAAAGAGAGGTCGCTGCTGCAGTTATTACAAAAGCACAGCACATGCCTCTCGACCCTTGTATACAAGGGTCGGGAGGCATGTTTCTTTTCACGAAGCATTGTTAGAACTAACAACGACGTATCCCAACACTCCCGTCTTATTATTCGGTGATTTCAATTTTCCTTCAATAAATTGAAGTAATGTTGCGTCATGTCTTGCACAAAATAACATGGCTACAGAATTTGTAAACATATGTTTGCTTTTGGCCTCTCACAGCTGGTCAATAAACCTATCCGAGTAACCCAACACTCGTCAACAGTCTTGGGCCTCCTTTTCACGTCACACCCCGATAATGTGCCCCCCTTACGTATATCCATGGTTTTAGTGACCACAACGTCATTCATGCAACATTTCTTCGCAACATCTTAAAAAGCAAGAAATCTAAAAAGTACTCACGCTATAGGACAAAGCCAATTATTCCAGCATAACAGTGACACTTTCTGTTTTTTCACGAGAACTTGCCCTTTCATATCGGTAGCATTCAACTGAGGGCATTTGGATACTATTCAAAGCCGCAATGCTGCGTTTAATGAATCTTTACATCCCAACTATCACTATAAATGAAAAAGCGCATTCCCCCTGGTTTAACAAGTCATTAAATGGCCTTAATAATAAAAAAAGAGATTATTTCGTGTTGCTAAACGAACTGACTTATTCTCGGCCTGGCAAAAGCATAATGAGGTCGTTAAGGAGTACAACTCATTAAAAGCACGCGCCAAGTGCGACTACCATTCCACTACCAAAGCAAATATGCTGCAGTCTAACCCGCGGCGTTTTTGGAAACCGATTAAGCCTGATAATAAAAGTGCCATTTCACTATGTGATAACACGGGGACACCCATTGCTGATTCCGAAGTTCCTGACGCACTAAATCTAGTGTTTTGTTCGGTGTTCACAAAAGAAAGTACAGATGCATTACCACACTTTCCATATTTCAAGTTTTCTCACCTGGAGGGTATTGAATTCAGGGCAGAGGGTATTGTCAAAGTCATTGACTCCCTGAAGTGCTCTTTTGATCCTGCGGTATTGAACAGAATCAACGCGAAAGTACGAAGAAGTACAAAATATGCGTGCAGTGCGATTCTTTTTATTATCTTTCAGCACTCACTTGACACAGGTACAGTGCCAGAAGATTGGAGGACAGGAAAGGCCATTCCAGTCTTCAAAAAAGGTGACTGGTCTTCCCCTGAAAACTAGCGTCCAATTTCCCTTACCAGCATATGCTCCAAGATCATGGAACACGTCCTCTACTCTCACGTTGCTCATTTCCTACGCTCCGTGAACTTCTTTCATCCAAATCAACAAGGTTTCAGGAAGGGTCACTCATGCGAATCTCAACTTGCTCTATTAACTCATGACATTCATTCAAACTTAGACAGTTACATTCCAACCGATGCTCTATTCCTAGATTTTGAAAAGGCCTTCGATAAGGTTTCTCATTCTCGTCTTTTGTTGAAATTGTCGCACCTAAACATTCATCCGCTTGTTCGCGATTAGATTGAGTGTTTCTTAACCAACCGGAAAGAGTTCGTATACGCTAACAACTACACATGCTCCACTTCACCCGTTCAGTCTGACGTACCTCTAGGCACTGTTCTAGGGCCGCTCCTCTTCCTAATCTACGTCAACGACCTGCCATCTACTGTAACCTCTGAAATACGTCTTTTTGCAGATGATTGCGTCGTGTACCGCCCTGTCGATAACTCCTCCGACGTTTATACTCCTCAGGAAGACCTACTTCGTATTCAAGACTGTTGTACCACATGGCTCATGTCACTGAACACCAGTAAGACCGTGAACACTTCATTCCATTGTCGACTCAACTATGCACCCTCCGTGTATAAGATTAATAACAGCATTATAGCTAATGTGCATTCCTTCAAGTACCTAGGACTTCACCTGTCTAAGACTTACCTTGACGGATCATATATACCCATTTATCAATTCAGCGAACAAAATGCTTTGGTTACCTTCGCCGAAACCTTCTCATGGCTCAGTCACATGTAAGATTACTTGCATAGATAACGCTCGTGCGATCTAAACTTGAATATGCCTCTGCTATCTGTGACCCCCACCAATCTAATCTCACTAAAGCTCTCCAATCAGTCCAGAACCGTTCCGCCAGATTTATCCTTTCTGAGTACTTGTATCGCACAAGCATTTCGTCTCTAACGTTTAAGCTGGAGCTGGTGCCCCTTGCCTCTCGTCGCCGCATCTCACGCCTTTGCCTCTACCACAGATTCCTTCACACCATGCCTCGTGACAGTCGGTTGATTCAACTGACTCATCGTACATCCCGAACAAGCCACCTGAACGCAGTAATTCCACTCCGTACCCGCACCACTACATTCCATCAGTCATTCTTCGTCAGAACTGCCCGAAACTGCAATGGCTTTCCAAAAGATGTTGCACTTGTCCGTGATGCAACACGCTTCCGATATACTATCGAACATACATGAATTGATGCCTTTGGACTTGCCTTTGTGAAATGGATTGTCTTATATTTATTGCCGCTATTTGTATGTACATTTTGTATTTTAGTCCTATTGATGTTTATTGTTATATTGTTTATCATTTTTTCTGTAATGTCCCTCGCGTAATGTCCCTCACGACCCTCGAGGTACCAATAAATAAATAAATAAATAAATAAATAAATAAATAAATAAATAAATAAATAAATAAGTAAATAAAAATAAACAAGGCCCTTCAACAGGCATTTGTGCTAATGCCAATTATAACCACACTTTTATTGTCATGATCCTTCGCCACCCATTCTCACGAGACACCTTTCATGTCACTGTCATAGCTTTAATACTGCTATGTTTTACTATCACAGTGCGTCGAATATGAAGGCCCTTATGCAGCCACCTACCATAAACACTATCCACATCCCTTATCTCAGAAAATGGCGCTCTGTGGCGATCATATGGCTCTTCCGCCGTAAAGCACCAAACATCTTTGATTGATAAGGTTGAAAAATTCGACTTTTTTATTTGAAAGGGCCATGTTGAGTTCATGTTACAATAACGAATCGACCCATTTTGATTACAAATACTGTGGTTGTTGAAGATACTTTGTACTGCTTCACGTTCACGTAAAATTTATTCTGGTTTCTGTTTCTGTACTAGTTTCTTTTTGAAATGTTGGCTTAGACGTACCTAATAGTTATCGCATGTCCCCTCTGAAAAACTTCAGAGAGAGTAGCTTGTGGTTCTCTCCGAATGCAATCAGAGCATAACTATATAGTGTTGCAAACTGAGAAAAAAAAGGTGCTGGTAGGACAAATGACACTGGTGTCTTGTTATTTCTGTTGATATTTGCCTGCGTGATTGCTTACTCAAAATTTATTCAAAGCAAAAAAAAACGTACTCGGAGTATTCAAAACTATTGCGTTTTAAAAATGGATAAATTAGAGGCATAACAAAATAGAAACAATATAGCATATGTGGACAATTTTATACAAAATCCAAGAAGACACTCACATCACTATATACAAATCTGTAAATATTATCAGGCAACCAGGTGCTGCAGCCTGCCGCCCACCAACCCGTGCAACCGTTGCCGTGCGCTCTTGCAACGCGCCTTCTCTCTGTCAAAGACTGAGGTACCGCTTTGGAGCGGAGTCTCTCTCAGAGGCTTTGACAGGGTCGTGAGTGGCAGAAAGAGAGGAATCGCGCAAGCCCAGGCGCAGGGCACATCGTTTGCGCTCTCCACTATGGCTGCGGCTCTCTGTTGTTAGAACACCACCGTAGCGAACCAGTGTCCATGGACAGCACTGGTTTCTCCCAGCATAACCACTCCCGGCAACTGGGTGGTGGGCACTGGGTGAACCACAATGTCGAGTGGTGATGATAAGCTGCGAAACCAAGGCAATGTAGCATTGAAGTAACGTTTTGTTATGCATCAACGCTGCGCTCATAAACTTAATGCGCATACATGCTGACGATATCTGCAGAGAAGCTATACCCAACACCACGGCACGAAGATTGACTATATTTGAAGCTAAGTATTGCACCGTAATACTATCACTGGTCGGTCATTGGTTTTTAGAGCCATGTTACGTTATTAACCCCTTCATACCATTGTACATATGAGGTTACATGTGAAGAAAAGCGATAATCCCTCCAAAAGCGATTGCATCAAGAAACGCCTTTTCTTTCTCATATTGCTTAATGATTCGAACTGCGTGCACGACAAAGAAATTGTAACAATTAGCTTGCCATTTCTTGATCACAAACACTAATCAATTTTCGCTTGTTCCAAGGGTAATTCAACCACGACAATTCACTTCTAAGTGGAGTTGCTTCGTAGCACGGACTTGCTAAAGAGAGATGTGATAATGAGTACATTGTTGGCGGTGTTTCTTATCACGCCAGCTATGAAAACGTCACCAACAGGGAAGTATTTGCGATTGCATTGCTCGTGTCGAGAAAAAATGCCTTTCGAAATTAAAAAATCGCCTTTTTCTATTTTGAAGAGCCAACGCCTTCTGTACCTAAAAAGCACCACTAGAGCACAAGTCTGAAATGTTCGACCCGAAGTAAAATTTCTCTTTGCATTAGTCCGCTATGAGGACTACATGATAGTCGTGAAAAAATCTTCGGTAAACACTGTGTTCCGAACATTCTCGATATTAGCCCTCATTTTTACTTGTAGGCGTTATATTTATTACTGCGTCACTCTCACTGGTTTTTTGTGTTATGGATGAGGACTACCATTTCTAAGTGGTGTTTTATTTACCTAGAAAAATCGGTTAGTACTTAATGAAGGTGATGAAGGTGTGGCAGCCACCTAAACGGCGCTTCAAAGGCGTAAGATTTTTTTACAGGCTGTCTCCCATAGGGTCAGCATCACTTGGAAGTCAATGTCTTCTTATATCACACATCACTTTTAAAAACTAGGTACTGCTGTGTCAATATTTACCTGAACCTTTCACATTCAGTACCGGTGGAGAGAAACAGACACATGGCAGAAATTTCTCTCGAAAAATTCTTGATACTACCGGTTCACAGTTTATTTCAAAGCAATGTATACAAAGTAAACGGCAGCCAAGCGTATGTATTTCATACGAAGTGAGATAATCTGAAGCCAGCCTCTTCTTACACAGTCTTGGCGCTTGAACCACCATACTTGAACATTGATTGCAATGTGCTAATGTGCCAGCGTCCCCACTGTCAGGCAATATAGGAAAATCAAAGTATACGTTCCCTAAGACTGATTGCGACAAAACAATTTCTTTTCGACGTGCCAAGGAGTATGAAAAGTCAAATGAACTTTGAACAATATTCCCCGAACCAGTAGGCAGCTGGATATGAAGGCCTCAATCCCGAAGCTTTAGAATTTCGGAGATGCACCTGTCTAAGGAATACAGGTAATCTGGTGAACAAAAGCAACAATTTTCGCCAGGGCCAGTATAACGAAAGTGACCACAAGGCGGACCCATTCCCAAGCTCTATACATGCAATATTTACCAGTAGTGTGGAGCCTAGCGAGACTTATTGAAGTAAGTACCATGACACCAACAAATAGGGAACAATATCTTAATAACTGTCGGCGTTTATCGTCGCAAAACTAGAAATGGTTATGTCAGATGCCGTGAAAAAAGTTCCGGATATTTCAACTACCTGGGCGTCTTTAACGTGCACCTAAATCCAGGCACACGGGTCTTGAGCACTGTTGATTTCATTGAAAATGCGGCCGTACCAGCGGGGTATCAATCCCGCGATATGCGGGCGAACAAATTGGTAGTTGAGTGTTCCCGCATAAAATGCGCTTAGTCCTTCTTCACAAAAATATAATCAGCCTTATATAGGAGCAAACGAGTTTCAATAAATGGTAATCAACAACCTTCTCACCTATCTTTCGGGTTGCGTTTTTTTTTTTCTGGAAAGGGAGGATCTCTGTCAGTTAGGTTCCAGCCGGCAGAGCCGTTGCTCGCATCGCCTCTTACTGGGCTCACCGTGGCAGCACTTCAACGTACATTCGCGCGTTCCTAATTTTGTTTATTTTACGGATCAATGTCTAGTTTGATTTTTGCCGATTGTTCAGCCTGGCGACAGGCCCACACGAGCTATGCAGTGATGCAAGCCGGTCAGGAGTATGTACCTCATGTATGCATCAAGAACAATTCTCCTACCGGTTAATTGCATTGTAGAAGCATGGTCGAACTGTGGACGCACACGGGTGTTGTGTCCTAAAATAAGAATCAATTGGCGAAACATACCTTTATATCCTTCTATCTTTCTTTTCGCCAAACATAGCACGAGGAGACGCTTAGTAAGCCAGAAAAGGTGCGCAAAGAACTTGCGGGCGGTGATGAAATATCAAAACTCCGGCATGAAAACACCGTGACGCCACAGATTTCAATGGCGTCTGCTAGATTCGAAGCAGCTTCTCATCTATATATATGACATAGAGTGCAATTTTACGAGGCCTGAGCACACAAAGGTTAGGAAGATTTTTTTTTCGCGAATGCCACTAATATATAAAAAAACAACTATCAAACTCAGGTGATCAACCAAAGACGTTTCAGTGAGATGCTTAAAAATAGAGTACTTCACCTACACCTTCCCAATACTTGATATTAACACCAGTATAGTTTAGTACAAATAATAATTCTGAACCAAAAGTGGGGTTGAGTTCAAATAAAATATATTTCTTTTGCTTTGCTATATGAAGGAAGCGAGCATCAAAAGATCGCACGATCTGGTCAAGTGTTTGGTGAACGCCCATTTTTTTGGCAGCTGCCAATGTCGATAACACTGAGTCAATAAAAGAAAGGTGCGTGTTGGTCTATGCTACTGCCGCGTACATTCTTCCTAGCCTACACGATGACATATTTAAGCGCTTTCGCAGGAATCGGCTGCTAGAATCTTGTCAATGGCTAAACTTGCGTCCCGACATCCTTGGCTCCATATGCAAAAAACTTTACCTGCCATCGGAGAACACCGTTGAACGAGAACCTCTCCGTCGAAGCGCTGCTGCAGCCTCCCGCTCTCGCCCAAGGAACAGTGACGCGACAGGCGTCGGCTCCAACTAGGGGCCACCTTGAACAAAGCGCAGTGTAGCCCAGATGCATTCTGAATCCGGAAACCGTGGGTGCCTGCGTCGAACCGCTTATCCAGCGTGGCATTGCACAGGACGTGGCTTTGCATGACTGAAGCTCGGGGTGGCCACGCTGTCTCACCTCCTACCTTCTTGCGATCTGCAGGCCTTCGAACAACCGCACGTGAAGGCGTGGTTCTCGTGGCGCAAGTGATGATGATGATGATGAATATGATGACCCCAATGTATGGCTCACACACACTCTGGGGCACTGGCCAAAAAACGAATAATTAGAGGGGAGAACACATAAATTGTAAATCTAGTGAAATATAAACAGGTTTGAGCAAAATACTTGTACTAGATGAAAGCTTTGCGATGGAAACCGCCTTGATTCGATTATGAATATTTACCGCAGAATAGATATCCCGATAATGTGCTCTACAAATTACGTAGCCGCACCTATGCTGCTAATGATAGCCATGCTGTTCCGCCAGCAAATCAATGTGCTGCAAGGCATTCGAAGACCGTTCTAGTCTCTCCTTCAACCTCGCCCATACTCAACCTGCTGGGGTGTTCTTGGCTGAGGATTGAGTTGTTTTAACTTTCTGTCTTAAGTCCGATTCTATAGTTTATCTCTTTTGAGTCTAACCATATCTTTAGTGCTAATGACGACTACTTCTCCAGGCCAGGCGCGATCCGCCTGGTCAACGTCCCTGCCGTCTAATGGATTGCCGCTAGACTCCTTTTTTCGCAGTGGTGTCGTCAGCAATCCCGTGGTACTGGTACCTACAAGTGGAGGCTTCATCAGACTTACAAACCCTCAGGCGGTCCAAAGGGAACATAAAACAACTTCAAAACATTTCCAGACCATCCCACATGTGCGCCCATTTGGGCGAGAAGATATCGTGTGTAGGTCACCGGATCAGACCTGCGTACGTACAGAATCTTCTCAAATGCACCTCCTTTGCTGCTACCCCTGTGAGTGCTTTTATTCCGCCTCACCTTGCAAGTGCCAAAGACCTTGTACGGGGAGTCGACTCCAAGCTGAGTCCAGCTGAGACCCTAGACAGGCTCTCTGGAGCAGGCATAATTTCAATTTACTGGTGTAATCGCCCTAGTCGATAAAGAGAGGGTACCAACCGAATCTGTCATCGCGACATTTGTGGGCACAAAGTGCCCGTCAGAATTAAAATTATGGCCTTTGATCTTCCGAGTAGAGCCCCTCGCTTCTCGTCCAATTCAGTGCAAGAACTGTTGGAGATTCGGCCACACTGCGGGAGGATGTAAATCTAACGTTCGTTGTAGCACCTGCGGAGAGAGCCATCCTTCAACCAAGTATACTGCAACAGCGGAAATTGTTGTCTCTGGGGGGGAGTCACTGCGCCGATAACACTGACTGTTCCGCTCGTTCCCGGGAGGTTCAAATACTAGAAGTTATTGACCGCCGCCGCTGTTCTCGAAGGGAAGCCACGACAAAGTTAGAGACAGGGCTTTTAGATACTCTGGTATTACAGTGCGCTGCACTTCCAGTATGGACTCAAAACTTTCGCAGGCTATTGAAACTGCTGTGGAAAAGGCAGTGAGTAAGGCAATGGATAAACTCATATCTAACCTTTCCGACAGTTTGGTGCAAATTCTTTCAAGTCAGATTGGACAAACAGTACAGACTAGTACAGAACCAGCAGTATTGGACATTACCAGCGATGCCACACAGCTACGCAATGTAGTGTTGGACGAACTTTCTGCATCTGCAGGCAAAGCTAAGCAGTCAGGAACACAGGTGCATTTGGACAACCATACGCATCAGCCGAGCACAAGTGCTGCTACAGATATGGAACTCGACATACGAACTAATAAACGTACGAAATCCACTATCTTCACCAATCTCAAGTCGAAATCTAAACGGAATGAATCAGCTATTTCGCGTTAAGACGCTAACAAGGGCACGACATGCGCCTCTGCGGTGCGCCAAACACCGTAGGTCAGTTGAGGGTACTACAGTAACACTGCCGTTCTATATTCTCAGGCTCAACCGACTTGCATTACGTTTGCAATAATTTTAATCTTGATATGATAATAATCCAAGAAACTTGGCTCACACCAGATAAAAATTTTCATCTTGCAGGTTTTCATTCTTTTCGATTGGATCAACCATCAAGTGGTGGTGGTTTGATGATACTTGTATCAAATAAATTATGTCATAGAGCGAAAATTTCTTTCAGAATGTTAGACTCGGAAGTGTGGCAGCTTGGGCTAGTTGGTATGGCATGACGATAGTTATAGCGCGAGAACAAAACGACGACACAGAGACGAGAAGGACACGAAACACAAGTCTTTCGTGTCCTTCTTGTCTCTGTGTCGTCATTTTCTTCTCGCCCTATAACTATCGTCGTTAGACTCGGATTGTGAAATATTAGCATTAGACTTGTGTCTCCCCGGATACCACCGTTTTTCAATTGTAAATTGTTATTTCCCCTCCGGTGTGCAAAGTACGCGTTATCTTGACAGCGTTTTGGTAGCATGTAGAAAAGAAATTGTACTCACAGGAGACTTTAATTCACATCATTTGTCTTGGGGTATATGGACAGATTCTTGTGGTAGGCGACTGTGGGAATGGACTATTGATAACAACCTCTCTTGTCTCAATAAAGGTCATGTAACATTTGTCCGAGGTCAGACTAGCTCAGTATTGGATTTAACCTTTTGCTCCAATGCAATCAAAGTTCTGTCATGGGCTGTTCTGGATTCGGCGACTAGCAGCGACCACCTTCCTGTAGTTTTTCACATTACTTGTCCAACAATAACTTTAGTTCAGCCAAAACGCACATACATCAACCATAGCAAATTTCACGCCTGCCTCTGTTCTGCCATTTCTAAGCTTGGAAATGCCAATACTAAGGAGATTGCATCTACGATTGGTTCGATGCTGGAGGGAAAAAAAATTCGAATTTTCTAATCCATCGAATAAACTATCCTCCTCTCGTTGGTAGGAGGATGAGTGCACGCGCGATTATAGAAGACGAAAAGCCGCTTGGCAAAAAACTTCGTCATAATCAGAGCCCAACAATCTGGAAGGACTATCAATTTCTTGCTGGCGTATTTAAGCGTACAGTGAACCGCGCGAAAGAAGAATACGACAGTAGACATTCTGATGATTTTTCTAAATAAAAAAATAAGCGTGCTTTGTTCGCTTATCTTCAGACAAGAAAAGTACTGCAAGCACATCTAATGTTGCAGTCATGTGTCTTGACGCCGCAAGAAATAAACACCACTCTAGAAGACATAGCGCAAGCTTTAGAACGCCGCTTCAGTGCTAATTTTTTCGATATTCGGTCCATTCTGGTAAACTTACTTGAATTTCCAGAAATTTCTTTAGCTGAATTGAGTCAGACAGTATGATGCTTACCGAGGATGGCTCCCGGACCAGATAGGATTACGAACTCTATGCTGAAATGTTTACTCCAGGAATAGCCAAATATTATGCTAGAACTAGTGAATTATTCGTTATGGAATGCCTGGAGACCTCCAGAATGGAAACTTGCCAAATTGTAATGTTGCTAAAAAATGAAAATGATGCATACATGTTAGATAACATAAGGCCGATTGCACTGACATCAAACTTAGAAAAATTGGTTGAGAGAATCATCAATATACAAATTAATGAACTTATTACCATGAGGTCAAATCTAAGTCCCTGTCAAATTGGCTTCAGGGCTGGTTGTTCAATTTCGGATGCCCACATTGATTTAGAAAGTCGGCTTCAATTAGCCCGGCTATATGAAAAATATGAAGCCTCTGTTAACTTAGACATCAATAAAGCATATGATACCGTGGAACACAGTATTTTGATAGATCGATCAGAACACCTTCATTTTTTATCATATATAGTAGCGTAGGTGCACAATTTCCTTGCAGACAGGAAATTTTATTGTTTTAAAGATGGGTTTTTATCTTCTATTCATACCCAAACGAGGGGAGTACCGCAAGGCTCGATGCTTTCCCCGCTGCTATTTCATTTACTAATGAGCACCATTCCACGTAAACAAGAAATAACAACTTGTGTATATGCAGACGATATCGCATTTTTTGCAATGGCAGATAACATTCAGACCTTATATGAACGGCTGCAGACTTACCTTAATTTATTGGAGAGCTTGCTCGATGACAACTGGTTTGTACTTAATCCGAGTAAATGTGCCCTTCTTGTTTTCCCACTGCAATAACCTGTGAACATCTCTCTGTCTTACCATCATGAGGATATACCACAGTTGAATCTGTTAAATACCTTAGAGTAATTTATCACACATCGCTTAACTGGCGACCGCATATCGAATATATCGCCGGAAAGGTGTGCGGGCCATTGGCATATTACGTAGGCTAAGCAATTACCGCATAGGTATGAGAAGAGACACATTAGTAATGATATATCGCATGTACGTTCGTCTCATTTTTGAATTTGGTTGTGTACTTTTCTCTGGAGTTCCAGCTTACAAGTTGCGGCCTCTAATTCTTCTGGAAAGAGAAGCTTTGCGCTTATGCCTTGGCCTTCCCAAAACAGTTGCCAACAATGTGTTGTATCTCGAATCGAGGGTCCCTCCGCTTTCTTGTAGAATTCGCCTTCTAACTGTTCCGACATTCTTAAGAATTTATGAATCACCATTACGACATTCAGAAACAGCCTTTATTTCCACCCCGGAATCATTTTTTGCTGCTAGATGGCCACGATTTCACACCCCACAAATTATATTTGTGCAAAATTTACTGGAGCCTCTAAACGTACGTATATGCGACATCATGACGAGTCATGATAGTTCAGCCTCGGTGGAAATACAATTCGACGACATTTTTTACTAGTAATGCCAAATTACTTCCCCATAATATTTTGGTTGGTTTACTACAAGATCACCTGCGCCGTATTACAACGAACGTTATTATTGCTACAGAAGCATCGCAATATGACGAAAAGTCAGGAGTTGGTATTTTCAGCCCGATTTTAAATTGGATATATTCCCTTCGACTACCCGATTTCATACCCGTTTTTGAGGCTGAGTTTCTGGCAGTAGTGCTCGCCTTATGCAAGTTAGATACAGCAGTTACATTGGCTGTCATAATAACAGATTCCCTATCTCTCTGTGTGGCACATTCTGTTGGTGCTGATAATCACGTAACAAAAGCCTTCCGTGCACTAGTTCCTGCGCTTTTGAGAAAAGTACGATTAGTTTGGGTGCCTGGACATAAAGGTTTGTTTTTGAATGAAATAGCCGATTCCTTAGCTAAGTCGTCAATCAGCTAAGCAATTCTACCGCTCTGTCTATCATCCACTTATGTGACTGCTGCTCGATTCCGCAGACGTACGCTTATGGAAGTCTTCAAAGGTTCAGGACTAACAAACTCTACAGAATATCGCCATTTATTGTATCCCTGGCAAAGAGACTTTTGCCGCACTCGAAAACAAGAAGTAGCTATCACAAGGCTGCGTTACCGGGTACGGAATCTAAATTTCTACAAACACAGGTCTGCTCAGGCATCTTCGCCACTGTGTGCATTTTGTGATGAACTGAAAGCAATGGATCATTTCTTTTTGACCTTCAGAAGGTTTAACACATTACGAAAAACTCTTTTTGAAATACCTTTACGTGGTATTGCCTTTACGTGGTGCCGGTCATTTTGTCTTTTGGAGCTTCCATTCCTGGTTTCTCTAATGCGACAGTATGCGCGGCCGTCCGGGACTATATTGATGAAACTAATAGGTCGACTAATTAACCGGTTTCATTATTCTAACATATCCACATAAATATATACGTATAAAATCAGATTATTGCTCTATTCTAAGAATAAATTCGTTTATGTAAATATTTGTATGCATTACATTAAGCACCACACTTTCCTAGGCTATCGGTAATCTTTGTTATACCTCCATTATTCCAAATCTGAACAGTAATATTTAAAACCACTCGATTCTTGGTCAATCCCCCATAGTGGGTATGCGCCACTAACAATAGGTGAACAACAACATTAACAACAACAACATCAAGAGCGGAGGATTGACTAAGAAGCGGGATATAGATTACAAGAGAGATAAATTGAACAAAGGGAAAGACAGAGCGGTTGAACTGCTAGAAGAACCACTCTGCTACCTTGGTGTGATAGGTTAAAACCTGAATAATAACACTTTTCATTGAGACATTAAGGCGAAAGGTAATAGTCGCGGTGACCGGCGGCATCCTTCCATGCTCTGGATGATAGCATGTTCTACCTCGAACAGTCTGCTCACTTGCAGCCGCTTCTCTTTAGGTTTCTGAGCCCATATAAATGAATGAATGAATACACTTTATTTAAAGTGCAGCAGTTTTCACCGGGCGAGGTCGGGGAAGAGGGGATTAACCCCAGTCCTTCCCACTCTCTGTCGTAGTATAATGGTGGTGCCTCAGGTGACCGCTTGAAGTCTTTGACCAGGCGGCATCTTCAGCTTGCTAGGACGGCCCAAAGCTGGTTCGACCAGCTCGTCGCTGGTGAGTGCCGCCTTTCAGCGGCAGCCCACTTGACGCCTCCGATCGGCAGACAGTGACCGCAGCCGCGGTGGAGGCCGGCCCCAGCCCTCGCGCGAAGGTAGCAGCAGCTAATTGGTCTCGGACTTCGTCCCTACATAACATGGGTCGCGAAGGAAGCAGTGGCACTGACGTCACTTTTCCAGCACACTCTCGAAAGCATGTTCCACAGGGTGGCCCTTTCCCCGCACGCTTTACACGCGTCCATCCGGTATAGGTGAGGATAACACACAACGAACATTACACAACATTACAGACTAAACAGACACAAATACCCACCACCACACAACAAACTGAACAAAGACAAGCGTAACTCTGAGGTTATTACAGACAAATACGTACCCCAGCCCGGCGACTCTACGCTTGTGTTATCCTTGTGAGCACATATAAGATTTTTTTCTAGAATCAGCGAAGCACCCACTAAGCGTCTAATGGCAACACGTGAACCTACGCAGCTTTCAACTTTTTTATAGTTTCGCTGCTGATTGAATATATCTGAGTGCTTTGTAATGGTGGGCTTTTAGAAAACCAACTGGTTGCTGAAATCATATCTTTCGACGCCTGACAACAATTAAGGCTAGGCTTTTTTCCCGCAATATATCATGCACTAAGAAGACTACTTTTATTACGTGATATATATACAGTGCTTTATTCACTGCAGTATCAACAAGTCAGTTTGGCAGCATTTCGATGAACTATTGGGATAACCTTGTTGGAACACAGTTTCAGTTTAAACCAGTGTCGGTTTCGCCGTCTACATCTGGCACCCATGTGTGACTCTAGTACGCCGCCGGATGGCGCGGCTAACATAAACAGCCCCTAGATGAAACAAGTTTCTGAGGAAGCGTCATTCGTTGTTCTTCGAGCCGTCCTCTTCACTCTCTCGCTTACCACTCCATTTCTCTGAAATTCGCGTCTGTAATTTGTGCATTCCTTGCACGTGATCTTGCATGTGGCTGCTGGTGTTATATATTATTATGCAAAATGTTCAAAACGAATATGCATGCCCCTATGGCTGCAGCTGGATTCTCGCCGTCACCAGTGACGAGATCGTAGCCTGGACAAACTGAAGGAGGCTTCAGTTCGCGCCAAGTCGGCCAAGATTTTAGGGGCGAAGCTCCTTATCGCGGCACCCGTTCGTCCTTCGTAGTCGTAGCCGTAGTCGTAGTGTGTAAGCAGTCTTACGTTTTGACCTGCAAGGTGGTGCCAGGGGGAGGTTTCTCCTGTGTGTGGTTGAACAATAAAAAATTCGTAGCGTGCGCGTTAACTAAAGCCGAATTCTCCTGTCTCTCATTCACCATTAGCAGCCATTGGCATGTACGTTGAGAACTATCTGACAAGAAAGGGTTGCTACGTTATACTCGCTGGGCATAAACTTCTTGGTTTTAGAAAGGTTTAGCGAGCGTTGAGCCGCATTGCCATGAATACAATGAAGTAGTATATGCCATGAACTCAAGGTGGTTAAAGGTGCGAAGTAAATACGAAGCGCAAGCCGTAAGAAAGTAAAAGCCGAATTCTTCTGTCTCTCATTCCCCATTAGCAGCCATCGGCATGCACATTGAGCACTATCTCACAAGAAAGGTTTGCTACGTAATACTCGCTGGGCGTAACCTCCTTGGTTTAGAAAGGTTTAGCGAGCGTTGGGCCGCAGTGGCATGAATACGCTGAACTAGTTTATATCATGAACTCGAGGTGGTTAAAGGTGGGAAGTAGACCCGAAGCGCAAGCGTAAGAAAGTGTGCGTGTGCCACCACTCGCTTAGTCCTCGGAATGTCCGCTGGATGACGGTACTTCTATATGAGGAATATATGATGAAAAGATGCGAGATGGTAGCACTTGCAGTGTTGAATAGATGGGTGAACGGACACACAGACAGATTCATGAATGGACGCATGAATGGACGCGGGGTCTGATCCATGGACGTACGCAGGGACGGACGCACGAACAGACGCACGCACGGACGGGCGGATGGACGCATGGACGGTCACACAGACGCACGCACGGACGGACAGCAGCAAGAATGAATGGATAGATGAATGCTTCTCCTACACTCCGTCATTCACTCCGTGGATATGCTGCCAATTTTTTATTGAAACGCAATGAGCGTGTCTAATCAGCGTCTAGTGCATGCCAGTCGGTACAGATACTTGTGCGTTATTTGGTGATTAGAGCGACGCAGGCGGCGCATTGTAGCCGTGCTCCGAAGCTGTCTCACGGTGATAAACTGCAATGCGGGTCTCTTCCAATACTCAACGCAGACGGCTAAATAGAGAGCTAAATGAACGGTGGCCATCTGAACTCCCATTCCAATTCTCACGTAACCGGCAAAATATACAGCTCTGAAAAGACCGCATCGTGGAAAAATACGATGCAGGCTATTTTGCTGTCTAAACAGGATGGCTGCTCAGTGAATCACTTAAGATAGAACAAATCTCGCCGATTCAGTCGCCTGCACACATGCAGACACTTCTCCAGACGCTCAATTTGAGTTACGTTTTGTTTTTGAATTCAACACGATATAAGCCAGAAAATACAACTGTTACGTTTGTTTAATTTAGCATTTTCTTCTCGACGCAAGGTTGTGCATCGTCGCGTAAAAGCCGCCCAGAAGTGCTGTATTCTAAGCAGTCTGCGTAGACTGTCTACGTGCTGTCTAAGAATTGGAACACAGCCGCAGTTCAGTCTCTCAGTAATCATGAACCAATGAACGTGTCTTCACGCTCCGCTACGCTGTCGTGCACTCTCGTGACATCACCTTCTCGTTCGCCATTTCGACCTACCGCAGCACCACCTATAGTCGCTCGAGTGATCGAATACAGAGCAAATGGAGGGTGTAATCAACACACCATCGGAAGCTCACTGCTTCGGGACACCTCACCAGTAGACCTCTCGCTTTTCGTGGAAGTTCCGAGCCCCACATCAAGATCACCTCGCTTCACGATTGTTCAAATGGGCACATTTACAAAAACCTTCATCAAGAGTTTGAACCAGTCTAACCGTAGTTTTTTGTTGCGTGTGCACAAGCCTACTGCAATGTCTCGTCACAACGTCAAGCCTTGTGGTCCCTGAAAGGATCCAGCAAGAAGCGCGTTCACTGTGTCACAGCACGAAAAAACACATTCGGGAACAGGATTAGTTATAACTGGATGAACTACGTAGTACGACGCGAGACGCCTTGGCTAGTGGTGTAAAATATAGAACTGCACAACGTTGCCAGTAGAGTAATGCACATTGCTCTTCTCTTGTGTTGTAGCGTTTACGTTCATAAAGGCAACCACTTACTATACGACTCATTTCGTTCAACTTCCTTTCACTTACATATTCACCGTAGCAACGGAACAACAAACATTCGCTTTTCGATGAAAGTTTTGAACCTTCTAGAGTGCTCTCCAAAAATATAGGCGAGAAGGAAAGGAAAGGTGTCGCTATCTTGGAAACAAGTTTCATCTATGGACCTAAAAACAGCGTCTTGGGTTACACCCTGGGTCAGGAGACACCACCACGCCACCAGGCGCTTCCGAGGAACGAGGCATGCTCGTGGGGTCTTGCATCACTAGCTCCGTATATATTCAATAATGAATAAGTAATTAGTTAATGTAGACGAAATTTATTCCTCTACAACCTGAATGAACTCGTTTCATTTGTTGATATTCACGTTTGATTGAGTAAGAGATTGGGTGAAAAGAGCAGATGCGTGTAGTATGACGACGAAGAGCAAGGGCAGAACGTTTTAGCTTGTATTTTAGATCGTAGATGCTGGGGTACTGGTAATAGTCCGAAACAATGAATCTGGTTGCACGGTTCTTGACAGACTCTAACATTTGAATATGATTAGCCTGGTTAGGGTCATATATAGCAGGTGCATACTCAAGTTTCACTCTGACAATGCTTTATAAGCGATTACTTTAACGACAGGTGGCGCTGTTTTGGGTGAAAGTTGTTTACAATTGATAAAATTGTAACAACATGAAGAAAGACGTGTTCCTTGATGTTTGAACAAAGACTTGTGAGTGAGTTTGGTCAGAAGTTTTGTGCGTATGAGTGGTCACTATTTTCAAAGACTGGACTGACGTTCTCAACTCTCCTGTCTTGAAAACTCCACCTGCGTCGGGCGACTACTGAAAAATGATTTACACTAAGAAACCGTATACATGTATACTGCTTTTCAGATTTCTCTGCATTTATTTGATCTACATCGCTCGTCTTGGCTTTATGTGTATGTGTCCTTGGAAATATCACGAGATGGCGTTAGCGGCTTTCGTATAGAAATTTGCAGCATAAACACAGAGTTGAGTGGAGCGAGGCGTCCGTCTGTTTTTCCGTAACCGACAGAAAGACGAACGGACAGAAAGACAGGTGGATGACTATGCTTCACCCGAATTATCGATATTTATTGCGTGGATATGCTGTGCAAGTTTTTTTTAGTGGCGATGCTCTTTAGGGTCAGTGTTGCCATTGAGTTTTCAGTGAAATTCGCAAAACAGCGAGCGAAAAGTCACCAAAATTTGCCATTTTGATTTAAAATTTGCTAACTCATTTCTACCGGGTCACCGTAGGCGCTCTGTGAAAAGGAGTCCATGCACCAGCAGCGTCCTTTAAGGATAGAGCCTCATAACAGAAGTTTGTGATGGTTTCATTTGTATCGAATACAGGGCGATGCAGCAGCGAGGAGTGTGGTAGAGGCAGCAGTCTTCTTGACAGATAGTGGTGCTTGCATATCTCGTTGTACGAGCAGAGAGGCTGAGGTCGCCCAGTGAGAGTGACGCGTTACCCGGCAAACGGTCAATCAAACCTCGTGCAGCCGAGTGCGCCTCCTCGTTGGATTGAGCGAGGCACCCTCAATGGTTCCAAGGTGCGCAGGAAACCAGACCAATGAGTGATTTTTGAGGTCTTTGACTTTTTGAATAATCGTTAGGACCTGGGGAGCCACCATGCCCATCTGGAAGGCCTTGATAGCGACCTTGGAGTCTGATAAATTGTGTCTGTACACCGTCCGTCAATGCAAGAGCAATGGCAACCTGTTCTGCCACGCTGGAACTAGAAGTGCGGATGGTAGCGCAGCTGTGACTCTGCAATCACAGTCGACGACCGCTGAGGAGAAGGCTTCTTCTTGAATGTACGAAGCAGCTACAACAACAGGGGGACGCCATGCGTATTCTGCCTGCGAATCTAGACTCTCGTTGCAGCGGAATAACGGGTCCGATAATCGAAAAAATAGATAGAAAACAAAATAATAAGCTAGAAAATACTTCTTAACCCTGGTGATGCCCGTACCCCGCTTTCTCTGCAGTCATGCTTATGCAACCCATTCTCCTCAATTCAGTTTCTGGTGGCTACCAAAAGAAGCCGAATTCTTGGCCGACCCAAAATTATGTTAAAAATTTAGGTCTACACACCAAATCACAAAGTACTATCACATTGAAGAAGTCGAATAAATATTGAAGACGGTTACAGCTGTGGTCGGAACACGAGGCCTAACCGTTAGCTAGCCACTTCTAAGTCAAAACTTTCAAGTAGCTCAGATTTCCTAGAGTACCTTAAATTTCCTATACCTCCACTACGTGAAGCACTCCGTAGACTTGTATTCTGCTAAGATGCTGCTGGTGGACGCAACGTGTGCTATTGCCTCAAGGATAGAGGGGATTTGAGAAAGTAGAAAGACGTACTGAATTGCGCGTAAAGAGCGCCTTGTAGATGAGGGTCTAAAACTCCAACAAAATTGAAATAATGATGTTGCCCATTCGATCAGAAGACAGTGTAGAATGGATATCTCAAGAAAGACGCATAACAAAAAATTCCGGAAATTCACCATGTCGCCATTCGCAATTCTTGACCACCATGGGCGTTTCAAGTTCGCCAATTTGTTAAAACATAGCCCTATGTGGCAACCCTGCTTAGGGTGTGGATTGTTGCCTCATCCGTTCGTCTGTAATATGTAGTGTGTAATACGTATGTAGTCACCTCTAGTTTATGAATTGCTCTCTAGATGGCGTTGTGGTCTACGTTCTTGTAAATAATATGAATTCTTGGTAGTCTTCGTTGCGACATCGTTTATTCGAGGAAAGACCTCGCAAAACGAACCGGCAGAGCCAGTAAACAGACGATGACGATGATGATGGCACAGAGTGGCCATAAGAAAGAGGCAAGTGGAATATGCTGATTATGATCATGCAGGTATGAAAACAATGTAAGTAACAAACGCTCACAATATCGCTAGAAGGCGTTAGTGGTTTCTGTTCGTGCTGTAGCGGGATATCTACTAGATACTCAGCCATGTCATCGCTCAGGTTAGAAAACAGTCCTATCGAAAACCTGATCGGGTCCCAGAAGCGGTACCTTTCCTCATGTACCACCCCGGAACCCGATCAGGTATCGATAGTATGGAAGCAGCAGGAAATGCCCTCGCCTTACAAAACCTCAGTTCCCCCTTCGTTCTAACAGATTCGAAAGCAGCCTACTTAAATTTTTGTAAAGACTACATTGGCCCCATTACGCATCGACTTCTGACACAACTCCCGTCCTTACTCTCAGACGTTGAATGGAAACATGTGATATGGGTACCCGGTCACTGCGGATTTACGGCAATGAGCAAGAAATCTACAGGGGATCAACTGCTACCATAGTACTTCATAAAGAAAGCAACAGAATACCAATCAAGAAATGTGTAAGGCAGGGGGACACAATCTCCCCAATGCTATTTACCGCATGCTTACAGGAGGTTTTCAGAAGCCTAGAATGGGAACAGTTAGGGATAAGAGTTAATGGAGAATACCTTAGTAACCTGCACTTCGCCGATGACATTGCATTGCTGAGTAACTCAGGGGACGAATTGCAACTCATGATTACGGAGTTAGACAAGGAGAGCAGAAAGGTGGGTCTTAAAATTAATCTGCAGAAAACGAAAGTAATGTACAACAACTTCGGAAAGGAGCAGCGCTTGGAGATAGGTAATAGTGCACTTGAAGTTGTAGAAGACTATGTCTACTTAGGGCAGGTAATAACCGCTGAGCCTAACCACAAGATTGAAGTACCTAGAAGAATAAGAATGGGGTGGAGCACATTCGGCAAGCACTCTCAAATTATGACAGGTAGATTGCCACTATCCCTTAAGAGGAAAGTATATAACAGTTGTATCTTGCCGGTACTTGACTATGGAGCAGAAACCTGGAGACTTACAGAGAGGGTTCAGCTTAAATTGAGGACGACGCTGCGAGCAATGGAAAGAAAAATGGTAGGTGTAACGTTAAGAGACAAGAAGAGAGCAGAGTGGATTAGGGACAAACGGGGGTTAAGGATATCATAGTTGAAATAAAGAAGAGGAAACGGACATGGGCCGGGCATGTAGCGCGTAGACAGGATAACCGCTGGTCATTAAGGGTAACTAACTGGATTCCCAGAGAAGGGAAGCGGGTTAGGGGGAGACAGAAGGTTAGGTGGGAAGATGAGATTAAGAAGTTTGCGGGTATAAATTGGCAGCAGCAAGCACAGCACCGGGTTAACTGGCGGAACATGGGAGTGGCCTTTGTCCTGCAGTATACGTAGTCAGGCTGATGATGATGATGATGATGATGATGATGATGATGATGATGATGAGCTAGCCTCATTCCGGCCCGAAAACTACTCTTCCGGACCTCCGACCCCGGCATATCGCACCCACACTCGTCTATGCGTGTTTTTCCTAACATGCACATATATCCTAGAACATCAAATACTCGAAAGACGAAAGCTTCCACTCCCGGGGCCAAAGCTCCGTAAAAAAATTTTAGGTATCACGGCGTCGCCAGCAGACCTTGTGTTATCCCATTCCATACATACTGTCCAAGATATAGCTCGACACATGCTCCGCAGAGTAGGTTCTGCGCAACATAAAACAGCCACCCTGTAGCACATGGTATGGGAATGCCCAACAATCCACCTCTGTACAACCCAGAGCACAACACAATACTGTAGGGTTGGAGGTAGCTCTGCCTAGCTCCGATCAAGGACCCAAGAGGCCCTCGTGAGACGAGCGAGGTCAGCGGCCCGTGCCGATGGGATCCCGGACTTAGGAACCCACTCGCCGACTTTCCTTTTCTGGTCGCAAATAAATGTTTTATTTTCTTCCTCTTGGTAGCGGGATAGAAGCGGATGGAAAGAGAGGCAGACAGAAGAATGAATGGATGGACGAATGGACGGACGAATGGACGGCCGGAGGGCTGGAGAGACAGAAAACAGACGGACAGGCAGACAGACAGACAGACAGAAAGGCGGACGGACGGACGGACGGACGGCCAGACAGACAGACAGACAGACAGACAGACAGACAGACAGACAGACCAGACATACAGACGGGTGCTTCACACCAATCAATATGATTTACTTCATTATTGTGCTGTCAATTTTTGCAATTTAAGATTTTTTTCATGATAACGTTATCAGGCACCACTCATATAACATGCAAATATTTACCACTTCTCCTGTCGTAGAACGCTGTATATGTTGGTAAAATTATCAAGAACAGTGTCATACATATCGGGCGTTGTTTCTTCGCAATTTGTAAATGCACTTCATGTAAACTGAGAAAAACGCACTTTATTCCTACTGAGAATACGTTCAAAACTGCTAAAGCACCTTTATACCAGTCTGTTACTTTTCTCCAAATACCGCAAATCTATATTTTGGTTTAAATCTACATAACCTAATTTGTCAGTATTCTGGAATAAACCTGCATCTGGGTTATATAGATTAGAATCAATTACTTATTGGCATAAATTAGCTTGTAAAATAAGTGTACATGATCAAATGTGCGGCGTAGGAATACTTTGAGATAAAATTACCATCATCCTTGAGCTTCCCTCGGTGCCATGCTTTGTCGCTAGAGCGTAATTTGATTTCTAGCTTTAAACAACGGGTGGTCCTTCTTGGCCACTATTCTCAAAAAGCGCAGTATTATCGACTCTCATGAGTGTTTTATTGTTCTTGCAATCTGCTGAAGGCCTTAAAAAGTGTTTCAGTTCGTTTCATGCCAAGCCCTTCTTCTTCTTCATGCTCCTCCTTCTTCAAGAACTAGATAGATGCTCAATGTATTTATTCATTAGGTTCTTTATTTTCCATATACCTTGTTCGGGCAAACGCAGGAGATGATATTGTCGCCTTAACTCGAAAGGAATCAATAAGATGCAGAAATAAGTACAAAAGTGAGCGTCTTACTCTATAAAAATGAGTTTTGACATTGAACATCATGTATTTCAGGAAGTGCCGAGGCGACCCGGAAAACCTGCTCGCCGAACGTAAACACGATAGTAAAGGATCTACGACACAATTGAAACAGATTTGGGTAGACCATGTTGGTTGACTTGGTCACGATTATCAGAACAGTAATGGTTTTGTGAATGTGCCTCAGTTCAAAACAGTTGGAGTAATTGATCATTTTTCATTAGACGCGGTCCTTTCGAGTTCATGTTACTACATCGAACTGCCCCACTTAGATTAGTAATGTTCGAGAAGTTCAAGATACTTGGGGTGTTTAATGTTTCCGAAAATTTATCCCGATTTTAGTTTCAGCATTGGGTTTAAAAATGGCTCATGTGTACCTACTAGTTATTGCGCAAGTCCTTTTTTAAAAACTTCGGAGAGAGTAGCTCGGAACTGCAAGCAGAGCTTTACTAAATAATTGTGTTTCAGATTGACAAACAGAAAAAACAGTGCCGGGATAGACAAATGACACTGGTGACGTGTTGGTTTTGGTTATATTTTCCTCAATGCAAGGAAACGTTCTCGAATATTCAAAATTATTGCTATGTGAAGAATGATAAACTGGAGACATAACCAAAACAATATAGCATAAGCGACATTTTTATACAAAATACACGAAGCCGTTTACATCACTATATACAAGTCTGTTATTATCACCAGGCACCCACGTGCCGCAGACTGCCGCCCACCAACCCGTGCAACCGTTGCCGTGCGTTCTATGCTACGCGCCTTATGTCTGTCTAAAGGCTGAGGTACCACCTTAAAGTTGCGCCTTCCTCAGCTACTTCGACAGGTTCGTGGGCGGTAGAAGGAGAGGAAACCGAGCATTCCCGGAAAAAGCGCACAGCGTGCGCGCTCTTCACTATGGCTTTCGCTCTCCGCTGTAAGAGCACCGCTCTGGCAAAACTGTGTCCACGGACAGCGCCAGTTTCTCCAAGCAGAATCACTCGCGGTGACTCTTTTGTGAACACTGAGTGAACCATAATGCCGAGTTTGGATGGTGAGCTGCAAATCCAAGGCATTATAGCAATCAAATAACGTTTTGGTATGCATCAACGATGCGCGCATAAACTTCATGAACAGACACGCTTCGGCCTTAGAAACAAACAAGTTGCAATAAACATTTATCAGCACACTTTCTCACATACCTGTTAGGATGCGTTCCTTTAATTTTTTTGTAGGGGGCAATGGATCTCTGGCAATCAGGTTCCAGCCGGTTGAGCCATTGTTCTCATTGGCTCTTGCTGGGCTCTCTGGGGCAGCTAATCAACGAACATATGCACGTTTCTACATATATTAAAACGTCATGTCACTGATTGGTCAGATTTTAGGTGACTGTTTATCCCGGCGACGGGCCCACACGAGCTATGCAGTGACGCAAGCCGGTCAGGAAACGCGGAGTTGACCAGTTTGCTGCCGGAACCTCATGTATGCATCAGGAGCTGTTCTATTTGTAAATTGCATTGTAGAACCGAAGTCCGACTGTGAATGCACGCGGGCGTTTTGTTTTGAAATATTAATCTATTACCTAAAAATATTTTCATATCCATCAATCTTTCTTTGCTACTTTTAAAATCATCGAACCAGGAGACGCTGGTAAGCCATAAAACGTGCACAAAGAAATCGCGGGTGGTGATGCCATATTGAAATTCAGACATATAAACCGCGACGTCATAGAATATAATGGCGTCGGCCAGCTTCAACGCAGTTTCTCATCATTATATATGAAATACAATCCCTTTTTATGTGGCCTGAGCACGCGAAGTATAGGCAGATTATTTTTCGCGTAGTTCACTAACATAAAGAAAACCAACAAAGAAATTCGGGAGATCAACCAGTGACGAATCAGTGAGAGCCTTAAAAATAAAGCTTTTGAGCTAGATCTCCCGAATACTCCAAATGAACACCAGTATAATTTAGTACAAATAGTAAATATGAGCCAAAAGTATAGTTGAGTTATATTAATAGATCTAATCCGAATCATTCCTTCCACTTACAGTCTCCAGTCAGGGGAGTGCGTAAACGTTGCATGTCGTTTGGTAGACAGCATGTGTGTCCACTGGTCTCACCTTTCTTTTGCTTTTCTATGTGATAGAAGCGAGCATCAAAAGATTGCACGATCTGGTCAAGTGTTTGGTGATCACCCATTTTCTTTTCGGCAGCTACCAATGTCGATAACCCTGAGCAAATAAAGGAGAGCTGTGTGTCGGCCGATGCCACTGCCGCGTACATCCTTCCTAGCCTAATCGATGACATTATTTAGGCGCTTTCGCAGAAATCAGCTGCTAAGATCTTAGCAATGGCTAAATCTTTGTCGCGACATCTTGGCTCCGTATGCAAAAAAGCTTTACCTGTCCTCGGAGAACACCGTTGACCGAGAACTTCTTCCGTCGAAGCTGCTGCTGCAGCCTCCCACTCTCACTCAAGGAACAGTGATGCGGCAGGCATCGGCTCGTTAGAGGGGCCACAATGAACAAAGTGCAGTGTAGCCCAGATGCATTCTGAATCCGGAAACCGTGGGTGCCTGCGTCGAACCGCTTATCCAGCGTGGCGTTGCAGAGGAGATGGCTTTGCAAGACTGAAACTCAGGGTGGCCACGCTGTCTCGCCTCCTACCTTCTTGCGATATGCAGGCCTTCGAACAACTGCACGTGAGGGCGTGGTTATTGTTGTTGTTGTTGTTGTTGTTCTCATATTGTAAGTGGCGCTCGTGGCGCAAGTGAGGATGATGATGATGATGGACTCAATGTGTGTTTCACACACCTTCTGGGTCATTGGCCAAAAAACTAAAAATTAGAGGGAATAACACAAATTGTAAACGCAATGAAACATAAAAAGGTTCGAGCAAATTACTTGTACCGAAAGAAAGCTTTGGGGTGGAAACCGCCTTGATTCGATTAAAAATTTTTGTATGGCAGAATAGATACCACGATAATGTGCTGTACAATTTCTGTAGCTGCACCTCTGCTGCTGATGATAGCAATGCTGTTCCACCAAGGCATCAACAGCGGAGGATTCACTGAGAAGCGAGCAATTGATAACAAGAGAGAGAAATGGAACAAAGAAAAAGACAGGGCGGTTGAACTGGTAGAAGAACCAGTCTGCTACCTTGGTGTGATAGGTTAAAACCTAAATTTTAACACTTTTTATTGAGACACTAAGGATAGTCGCCGTGACCTGCAGCCTCCTTCCGTGCTCTGGATGTAGCATGACATACCTCGAAAAGTCTGTTCAATTGCAGCAGCTTCTCTTTAGGTTTGTGAGCACTGTTATGGCGTTTATTAGCAGGCACACAGCGAGTATACACAATGGCGACAGTAACGGCCAAGCACGGACTCTCAGTGCGAGCGGCGTCCTTTTTGGGTAGACCCACACGCGCTCCGAAGCTGTCAAACGGTGATACACTGCGACGGAGGGCCTGTTCCGATACTCACCATAGATAGGTAAATAGACAGCTAAATGTACGGCGGCCATCTGAAGTCCCATTCCAATTCTCAATTAGCCGGAAAAATAGACAGTTTCGATAAGAAGGCATCTTAGACAAATGCAATGCAGGCTACATTCCTGTCTAGACAAGATGGCGGCTCAGTGAATCACTAAGATAAATCAAATCTTGCCAAATTGGTCGTCTGCACACATGCAGATGCTTCCCAAGACGCTCAATGTGAGTAACGATTCTTTGTTTTTATTTCAACACGAATGGCTAGAAAATGCGACTGTCACGTTTGTTTATTTTAGCTTTTTTTTCGACATGAGGTGGCGCATCATCACGTAAAAGCCGTCCAGATGCGTACCAATTTTCGGACAGAATGAGCTCGGTGCTCTCTTCTAAGCAGTCTGCGTAGACTGTCTACGGCTGTCTAAGAATTGGAACGTGTTCAATTGGCTCGACAAGATAGTTGACTGGAGATGTTCGCTCGATCACACGGTAGGGATCTTCATATTTCAGGAGTAGTTAGGAAGAAAGGCCAGCTACAGAGGTCGGGATTGAGAGCCATACAAGGGAACCAGGAAGGAACGTGGGTTCAGAAGTGGCGGAGCCATCACGAATACTCTTCTGCTGCTCTTGCTCATGCGTCGTAAATGTCTTGGCCAGCTCGCGACACTCTTCAGCAAGCCTGGCGGTCTCGGAAATAGGTGCACACTCAGATGGATCCGGCGTGTACGGGAGTATCGTGTCGATAAAGTGTGACGGGTGCCTTCCGTACAGCAAGAAGAAAGGTGAAAAACCGGTCGTGCTCTGAGGGGCGGTGTTGTAGGCGTAGGTGACGAAGGGCAGTATAGTATCCCAATTCGTGTGGTTGGCGGCGACGTACATGGAAAGCATGTCGCCGAGGGAGCGGTTAAAGCGTTCGGTCAGACCATTCGTCTGCGGGTGGTAAGCAGTTGTTTTGCGGTGGACAGAATGACACTCCGTGAGAATGGCTTCGACGACTTCTGACAAGAAGACACGGCCTCGATCGCTGAGAAGCTCCTGAGGTGGACCGTGGCGCAGTATGAATCGATGCAGTAGGAAGGACGCAACATCACGCGCAGTAGCCGCAGGGATAGCAGCGGTTTCGGCGTATCGCGTTAAATGATCTACGGCGACGATGGCCCAGCGGTTACCAGCCGACGTCAGAGGAAGTGGTCATAACAAATCGATACCTATGCGCCCAAACGGACGCTCAAGGCAAGGTAACGATTGCAGACTGGCTGGCGACATGTGTACTGACGGTTTGCGGCGTTGGCAAGCGAGACGGGAGCGAACGAACTGCTGCACATAGCGGTACATCCCGCGCCAGAAGTAGCGTTGCCGAATGCGATGGTAGGTTTTGAATACCCAGAGTGCGCGCATTGCGGATCAGAATGGAAGGATTCACATATCTCTGACCGCAGACTGCGGGGTATCACGAGTGACCACTGCCGGTCATCGGCGTCCTAATTGCGTCAGTGTAGAAGGCCATCACAGATGGCGAAATGGCGAGCTTGACGACGCAAGGCACGCGTGGATGGCGTTGTGGACTGATCAAGAGCAAGTCGATGAGCGGGCCGATCCATATATCCTTCCACTGTTCGGTAGCGATGATGTCATCATCAATGGCAGAAAGCAGCAGCCGAGGATACTGAGCAGAGCACATCACCTTCAGGAAAGAGGGGAGCGCGAGAGGGCGTCGGCGTCAGCATGCTGGCGTCCGTTGAGGTACAGCACGCAGATGTCGGTAGTCTTGTAAGTGAAGAGCCCAACGGGCGAGACGGCCTGAGGGATCCTTCAATGACGAAAGCCAGCATAGTGCATGATGAGTCGGTTACGACATCGAATGGGCGACCATACAAATAAGGTCGAAACTTTGTAAGGACCCAGATGATCGCCAGGCACTCTTATCTCCGTGACGGTGTAGTTTGTCTCGGCTCTCGTGAGTGTACGGCTTGCATATGCTACGACATATTCAGAGAATCGGGTTTCCGCTGCGCCAAGGACAGCGCCAAGGCCTACACCGCTGGTGTATGTGTGCACCTCCGTCGGGGCCGTAGGGTCGTAGTGGCGTAGAATGGGAGGAGACACCAGCAAATGGCGGAGCTTCGCGAACGCGTCGTCGCACTCAGACGACCACGAATTGAGGGGCCCGTTACTTCCAAGGAGCTTCGTCAGCGGTGATATAATCGTAGCAAAGTTTCGTATGAAGCGTCGGAAGTATGAGCACAGGCCCACGAAACTACGCTGTTCTTTGACGGACGCAAGTTTGGGGAATTCAGCCACGGCCCGAAGCTTGGCTGGGTCAGGAAGAATGCCATCCTTAGACACGACGTACCCTAGGATGGTGAATTGCCGTGCTGCAAAGCGGCACTTCTTCAGATTTAGTTGCAAGCCAGCATTGCTCACACGTGCGAAAACTTCTTTCAGACGTTCGAGATGCGTGGAGAAATCTGGGGCGAACACAACAACGTCATCGAGGTAACAGAAGCACGTGTGCCATTTCAAGTTGCGCAGAACGGTGTCCATCATGCGCTCAAAGGTCACAGGTGCATTACATAGACCAAACGGCATGACGTTGAATTCGTACAAGCCGTCAGGGTGTGATGAACGCAGTCTTCGGTCGAGCTGTCAACAGCCATGGGTACTTGCCAGTACCCCGAGCGCAGATCGAGAGAAGAAAAAAATTTAGCTCCGTGAAGGCTGTCAATGGCGTCATCGATGCGCGGCAGTGGGTAAACATCCTTGCGAGTGATCTTATTAGCCGTCTGTAGTCCACACAGAACCGCACCGAACCATCTTTCTTCGCAACAAGAACAACAGGAGACGCCAATGGACTGTCCGAGGGCCGAATAACGTCGCGTCTGAGCATATCATCAACCTGCTCGTTAATTTCCCGACGTTCAGCAGGCGACACGCGGTAGGGACGTTGCCGTAATGGTGGAGGGGCACCAGTGTCGATACGATGTGTAACAGCGGACGCGCGACCGAGAGAGCTTCGCCCGACATCGAAAAAAGAATGATATTCTCGTAGCAGGTCCAGAAGATGGGAACGCTGTACCGACGTAAGATTGTCGTCAATGTAGGGGCCAAATACATCAGATGATGACGAATCATAAGTGGAAACAGCACTGACGGTACGCGAATTGGGACAACGCGAGTCATCAGGTACGTCCAGGACTTGTGCGTTATCCACTGGTTCCACTCTGCCGAGACATTCCCCTCGAACCAAGGTAACAGTGTACGGAGATGGGTTGGTCACCAAAGTAGCGGCGTTGCTCTGGGTAATTTGCACGGTCGTGAAAGGTACTAGCAACCCTTTCCTTCGGCAAGCACGGTCGGATGGCGAAACGAGTGCAATTGTCTAGGAGAGTCCAGCGCAGTAGACAGATACACCCATCGCCGAGCTTGGAGGCACTATGGTATCGTCTTTCACGAGAATCTTGCTCAGTTTCGAAGGACTGTCTTCCGGCGTCAAATGCGAGAAGGGTGAGAGTTAAATTTCAGCAGCGGCCCACTGGATGACGGCGTCGTTGCGGGAGAGAAAATCCCACCCCAGGATGACGTTATGAGAGCATGCAGGAATGATGATGAATTGGCCGACATACAGAACGTCCTGAACGACAACGCGAGCTGTGCACTCTGCTCAAGGATGGATACGATGTGAACCGGCAGTACGAAGGGACAACCCAGAAATCGGCGTCGTCACTTTTCGAAGCAAGCGGCAAAAGTTTTCGTCCATAGCGGATACTGCAGCTCCAGTGTCAATAAGAGCAGATGCATGAACACCGTCCACAAGCACGTTTATGACATTAGATGAGCGGCTCTGAGGGCTTTCACATTGCAATAGCATCGCAGTCCTTGCCTCGGGGACTGCGACGACTAGTTTTCCCGCTCATGAGTAGCCGAACTTGGCCTCATGGGGGACAGGAAACGACGTCGTGGAGACGGCGACCTTCGAGGAGATGGACGTGGGCGAGACGGCGGTTGCATAGACGGTGGTTCGTCGTGATAGGGACTGCTGAGGTGGCCAGCAACAGGCGAAGAAATTGGAGCCGGCTGTACGCGATGGCAATAACGGGCTACGTGACCGGCGTAACCGCAGGCAAAGCAGATGGGCCGGTTGTCGGGTGTGCGCCATCGGTTCGCTGGGGTAGGTCTTGCCCATGACGCAAGAGCCGATGGACAGAACGGTAGCTGGAAAGGCGGCAGGGGGTGCTGGAGCTGAGTCTGAGAGGTCACGTCAACATACGTAGCCGGCATACCCGCTGCAATGATGGAGGTCGTTCGGCAGCTTCCGGCGTAAGTCAGTGGGGCGGGCGGTTGAACGACTGGAGGCGGCCTGGCGACCACTTGGGCGTAACTTGGGGGCGCAGGGGCCGGAAGCTGTTGTGGTTGGTACGCAGGCGTGACCTCCACTATTTCCTGCTCAATTGCTCGGCAGATGGGTGGAAGAATGGTAGTGGCCAATTGTTGAGCAGCCGGTGGGTGGGCAAAGGGCAGGAGAGAGAACTGCCGCGCGATTGCCTCATGTATGAAAGACTTGAGGTCTGCCAGCAGTGCCACCTGATCGCAGCTCGCCTCCAAGCCTGCAAGCCCTGCATCTCGTGGTGTGGAGCGACGGGTCATCGAACGCTGCCGGTGGAGCTCTTCGTAGCTCTGGCACAGCGTGATGACCTCAGCTACTGTGCCTGGGTTTTTGGCAGCAGCATCGTGAAGGCATCATCGGGAACGCCCTTCATGACGTTCCGGATCTTGTCTGATTCGGACATGCTGTCGTGTGGTTTTTTGCACAGGTCCAGGACATCATCTATGTAACTTGTGAATGATTCACCGGCCTGCTGAGCGCGTTTACGTAAGCGCTGCTCGGCTTGCAGCTTACGAACGGCAGGGCGGCCAAAAACGTTGGTGATAGCGGTCTTGAAATCGGACGAGGTTGCGAAATCGGACGCGTGGTAATTGTACCACAAGCTTGCAACGCCCGCAAGGTAGAACACCAAGTTTGTCAACTTGCCTTCCTCGTCCTATTTGTTGGGGACGGTCACGCGCTCGTAAATGGCGAGCCAGTTCACCACGTCAGTGCCATCGGTGCCCGTGAAGATGGGTGGATCTCGGATCCTGGGGACACCGGGACAAGGGGGTGGCATGGGAGGAGGCGTTTGCTGAGAGGCGTCGTGGGACATGGTAGATTGCAGGGTACGTCAGCGCAGTTCCAAGGGCATCGAAGGGGATCGTAGCGCTCTCCACCAATTGGTTATGGCGTTTATTAGCAGGCACACAGCGAGTATACACAATGGCGACAGTAACGGCCAAGCACGGACTCTCAGCGCGAGCGGCGTCTTTTTTGGGTAGGCCCACTAGAGAACACTTGAGAGTTTGACCCACTTCAGTGTTCGGCTTCTTCTCTACAGCACATATAAATGATTGAATGAATACACTTTATTTAAAGTCCAGCAGTTTCACCGGGTGAAGTGGAGAAATATGGGAATTGGTCAGTTTTTATTAAAATGCCAAGACCGCGTCTAATCAGCGTCTAGTGCATGCCAGTTGGGACAAAAACTTGTGCATTATTTAGTCATTACAGCTACACACGCGGCGCAATGTAGCCGTGCTCTGAAGCTTTCAAACGGGGACACACTGCGACAGAGGGCCTGTTCCGATACTCACCGTAGATGGCTAAATAGACAGCTAAATGTACGGCGGCCATCTGAGGTCCTATTCCAATTCTAACTTAGCCGGCAAAATAGACAGCTCTGACAAAAAGGCATCTTAGACAAATACAATGGAGGCTACATTGCTGTCTAGACAAGATGGCGGCTCAGTGAATCACTAAAATAAATCAAATCTTGCCAAATTGGTCATTTGCACACATGCAGACGCTTCCCCAGACGCTCAATGTGAGTAACGACTATTTGTTTTTTTATTTCAACACGAAATAGCTAGAAAATGAAACTGTCACGTTTGTTTATTTTAGCTTTTTCTTCTGGACGCGAGGTGGCGCATCATCGTGTATAGGCCGTCCAGATGTTCTACAGTTTTTGGACAGAATGAGCTCGGTGCTTTCTTCTAAGCAGTCTGCGTAGACTGTCTACGGGCTGTCTATGAATTGGAACACAGCCACAGTTCGGTATCTCAGTAGTCATGAACCAATGAACGCGTCTTCACGCTCCGCGACGCTGACGTGCACGCTCGTGACATCACCGTCTAGTTCGCAATTTCGGCTTACCACTGCGCCACCTAGAGTCACTGAAATGATCGAATACAGAGCAGCTGGAGGGTGCATTCAACACACCTTCAGAAACTCGCTGCTTCGGGACATCTCACCAGTAGACCTCTCACTTTTCGTGGAAGTCCAGAGCCACGCATCAGAATCACCTGGTATCCGGATTGTTCAAATGGGCACATTAAAAAAATTGGCAGCATATCCACGGAGCGAATGATGGAGAGTGGGGTGAAGCATTCGTCCGTCCATTCGTTCTTGCTTCCTTCCGTCTGTGCGACCGTCCATGCGTCCATCCGCCCGTCCGTGCGTGCGTCCGTTCCTGCATTCGTCCATGCATCCGCCCCTGCGTCCGTTCATGCGTCCATTCATGCATCTGTCTGTGTGTCCGTTCGTCCATCTATTGAACACTCCATGTACCACCATCTCGGATCTTTTCATCATATATTTCCCATATAGAAACACCGCCATCCAGTGGACATTTCAAGGACTAAACGAGAGGTGGCACACGCACACTTCTAACAGCTTGCGCTTAGGTTCTACTTCCCACCATTAACCACCTCGAGTTGATGGTATATACTAGTTCACAGTATTCATGGCACTGCAGCCCAACCCTCGCTAAACCTTTCTAAAAGCAAGAAGGTTACGCCCAGCGAGTATAACGTTGCAACCTTTTCCTGGCAGATAGAGCTCAATGTACATGCCAATGGCTGCATGGTAAATGAGAGACAGGAGAATTCGGCTTTTACTTTCTTACGGCTTGCACTTCGTACCTACTTCCCACCTTTAACTACCTCGAGTTCATTCAAGGTATATACTAGGTTAATTGTATTCAAGGTACTGCGCCTCAACGCTGGCTAAACCTGTCTAAACTAAGGTGGTTACACCCAGTGGGTATAACGTAGCAACCCTTTCCCTTCAGATTGTTGCTCAATGTACATGGCAATGGCTGCTAATGGTGATCGCAGCGTGCACGTTAACTAGAAGCCGAATGCTCCTATCTCTAATACCCCATTATCAGCTATTGGCACGCACATTGAACACTATTTTTTGTTGTTCAACAACGCACAGAAGGAATCTCTCACCGGCACCACCTTGGAGGTCAAAATGTTTGCAGGTCAAAGCGTAAGACTGGTTACGTACTACGCGGGATGAACGGGTGCCGCTATAAGGAGCTTCGCCCCTAAAAAAGCATCATTTAAATGCTGCTAATAGTGCATTCGAACCAGCTGAAACCGTAGTTTTTTGTTGCGAGTGCACAAGCCGGCTGCCATCACTCGTCACAACGTCACGCGCGTGCTAACTGAAAGGATCCAGCATGAGCGCGTTCACTGTGTCGCAGCATGAAGAAAACATATTTGGAAAAACTGGATGAGTTATAACTGGAGAACTTTGCAGTACGACACGAGACGCCTTGACTAGTGGTGTAATATATAGAACTGCACAACGTTGCTAGGGAGTAATGTAATCCCTGATTGGCCCCATGAAAAATGAAAAATGATTGGCACCATGAAAACGTATACGCGTATACTGTTCTTCACGTTTTTTGTTGCATTTATACGATCTACATCACTTCTCTTGGTTTGATGTGTATATGTTCTTTGAAATATCACGAGATGGCGTTAGTGGCTTTTGTATAGATATTAGCAGCATACACACAGAGGGTGTGTGTGGAGTGAAGCGTCCGTCTGTTCGTCCTTCACCGACAAACAGACGAGCAGACAGACAGACAGGTGGATGAACGTATGCTTCGCCCGAATCATCAGTATTTACTGCGTGGATATTCTGTCAAAGTTTTTCAGTGGCGATGCTCTTTAGGGTCAGGGTTGCCACTGAGGTTTCAGTGAAATTCGCAAAATGGCGAGCGAAAAGTTGCCAAAATTTGCCATTTTGATTTAAAAATTGCCAAAAAAGTGGCCACTCAACATGTGTGTTGGGAGACTTGTATTAAAAATTAATAAAAATTGCTAAATATGTATAGGCGCCTGGAGCACAATACCATCTATAGCCCCTAACTCTATTGAGGTTGTCAATGCAGTCGCATTATTCATTCACCATTAGCAGGCTGACTGGGCTTACAGTCATTTTCAACCGGTTCACCATAAGAGCTCTGTGAAAAGGCGTCCATGCACCAGTAGCATCCCTGAAGGATAGCACCTCATAACAGAGTTTGTGACGGTTTTATTTGTATCGAATACAGGGCGATGCAGCCGCTACAACAACAGGGGGACGCCATGCGTATCCTGCCTGCGGATCTCGAATCTCGTTGTAGTGAAAGAACGGGTCTGATAATCAAAAATATTTACAAATTAACATAATTAAGTCAGAAAAACTGCTTAACCCCATGATGTTGACCATAACCCGATTTCTCTGCAGTCATGCTTGTGCAAACCCATTATCCTCACTGCAGTTTTTGAAGGCTACCAATGAAGCCGACTTTTTTTAGCTGCCCCGAAAACTGTGTTAAAAATATAGGGTCTACACACCAAATCACTAAGTACTACCACATTGAAGAAGTCGACAACTATTGAAGACAGTGCTGTGGTCGCAACACGAGGCCTAACAAGCAGCTAGCCACTTCAACATTGAAACTTTTAAGTAGCTAAGAACTCCTAGGATAGCTTAGAATTCCTATACCTCCACTACGTGAAGCACCCCGTTGACGTAAATATTGCTAGCATGTTGCTTGCGGACGCACTGTACGCTAGTGCCTCAAGGATAGGAGTTATTTTAGAAACAAGAAATACGTGCCGAATAGCGCGTAAAGTGCGCCTTCTAGAGGAGAGACTAAAGCTACAAAAATTGAAATAATGACGTTGCCCATTCGTTTCAAAGACACTGAGTGTAGAATGGATAACTCAGGGAATACATATAACGAAAATCACTGAAAATTCACCAAGTAGCCATTCGTTATTTTCCGTCGCCACGGGCATTTCAAGTTCGCCAATTGGCAAAATGTAGCCACCGGTGGCAACTTTGCTTAGTGTGTAGATAGTTTTCTCCTCCGTTCGTATGTAGTATGTATTTAGGACACTTCTAGTTTATGAGTTGCTAGCTAGATGGCGTCGTGGTGTGTACGCACTTGGAAATATCCCTAGATGGCATTAATAGTTTCGGTGCGTGCTGTAGCGTGATATCCACTAGCTACTTAGTCATGTTCATTTGCTCAGGTTAGAAAGGAGTCCTATCGATACCTGATCAAGTCCCGGGGTGGTAGCATTCGTCATGTACCCCCTCAGGACCCGATCAGTTATGGATTGTATGGAAGAAGCAGGAATTGCCCTCACCCTACTAAACCTCAGGTCCAGCTTCGTTCTAGTCGATTCAAAACAACCATACCAAAATTGTTGTAAAGGCTACATTGCCCCATTGCGCATCGACTTCTTACACAGAACATCTTATATGGATATCCGGCCACTGCGGAGTTAGAGGCACTGAGCTACCCCATGCCTAGGCCCGACAACTACTCTTCGCGACCTCCAACCCCGGCATGAAGCACCAACCATCGTCTATGCGTATGGACTGCTCCTGACATACACATATATTTCAGAACATCAAAGACTCGAAAGACGGAAACTTCCGCTACCGGGGCCAAAGCTCAGTAAAGAATCTCAGGTAGCATGGCGTCGCCTGCAGACCTTGTCTTATGCCAGTCCATACTACTGGCTTAAAATAGATCCAGACACATACGCAACATACTGCAGGTTCTGGTCAATAAAACAGCCACATGTACCACATGGTATGGGAATATTCAACAGTCCACCTCTACAACCCAGAGCACAACACAGCACTTTAGGGTTCGAGCTAGCTCTGTCCAGCTCTGATCGAAGACCCAAGAAGTTTGTGAAATGAGCTAGGAGAGCGGCCCGTGCAAATGGGATCCCGGACTAAAGATCCCACTCACCGACATTCACTCCTTGATCGCAAATAAATGTTTTATTATCTCCATCTCTGTAACGTGATAGGAGCGCATGGAAAAAGAGGCAGACAGAAGAATGGATGGACGGATGAACGGACGGATGGACAAACAGACAAATAGACAGACAGCCAGATGGACAAAAGGGTGCTTCACCCAAATCATTATGATTTACTCTAATATTATGCTGTGAAGCTTCACAATTTAACGTTGTTCATTATGCTTTTATCAGACAGTTGCACCATTCGGACCACTAGAAAATATCTACCACTTCTGCTGGCGTGGAACCATATATATTGGTAAAATTATCCAGCACAGTGACATACATTTCAGGTGTTTTTTCTCAAAAATATCTTAATGCCTTTATGGTGAACTGAGAAGATGCATTTTATTTGTACTGAGAATAGGATCGCAAGTGCTAGAACACCTTCACTCCAGTCTGTTCCTTTTTTTCTTAATACCGCATATCTATATTGTGGTGTAAATCTCCATAGCTTAATGCGTCAGTATTGTGAACTAACTTGCATTTGGCTTATATAAATTAGAACTATTCATATTGGCATGAATTAGCTTGTAATATAATCTAAAAGGTTCAAATGTGCAGCGTAGGAATACTTTGAGACAAATGAACGTCATCCTGAGCTTCCTCGGTGCCGTGCTTTATCGCTAGAGCGTAATTGTGATTACTAGCCATGAACAACAAGTGGTCTTTTTTGCCACTATTCTCGAAAGACGCACTATTCTCGACTCTCATGAGTGTTTTATTCTTCTTGACATCTGCAGAAGGCCTTCAAAAGTGTTTCTTTCGTTTCATGCCAAGCCCTTCTTCTTCACACTCCTCCTTCTTCTTCAAGAACTAGGTAGATGCCCAATATCTTCATTATTAGGTACTTCCTTTCAAATATACATGTTGGGGCATACGGACGGAGGAGATGATACTGCGTACTAAACTCGAAAGAAATCATTAGGAAGCAAAAAAGGTAGAAAAGTCAGGTCTTACTCTATAAAAACGAGTTTTGTATGGAACTTCACGTATTTTCGTAGGTACGGACCCACCCCAGAAAGCTACTCGCGGAACGTAAACGTGACAGTAAAGCATCTTACCCACACAATTGAAACAGATTGAGGTAAACCATCGGGGTTACTTGTTCAAAATTATGAGAACAGTGCTGGTTGATGATTGTGGATCAGTTCGAAACAGTTGGAGTAAAATGGCTCATTTTTCTTTAGACGCGCGGTACTTTTGAGTTCTGTTACTACATCGAACTGCCTCGTTTAGATATTAATGTTCGAGACGTTGAAGATACTGGTGTGTTTTACATTCGGTAAACTTTAGCCCGATTTAGGTTGCTGGGTTTCGTTTAAAAGGCATCATGTGTACCAAATAGTTATCGCGCAATTCCTCTTTTAAGACCGTCGGGAAGAGTAGCTCCAACGCAAGCAGAGCTTAACTATATATTTTGTGTCAGACTGACAGACAAAGAAAGCAGTCCCGGGATAGAACAAATGACACTGCAGTGTCATGTTTTTGTCGATAATTGCTTGCTTGATTGCTAACTGAAGCAATTCATTCAAACCAAGAAAACGTTATCGGACTATTCAAAACTTTTGCAGTGTAAAAAAGATTAATCTGTAGACATAACCAAACCAATATAGCATATGATGATATTTTTATACGAAGTACACCAAGCCATTTACATCACTATATACAAATGTGCAATAATCACCAGGCATCCACGTGCCGCAGACTGCAGCGCACCAACCCGCGGAACCGTTGCCCTGCGCTCTTTGCCTCACGTCTTTTCTTTGTCTAAAGCTGAGGTACCGACTTGAAGTGACGCCTTCTTCAGCCACTTTCACAGGTTCGTGGGCGGCAGGAAGAGAGGAACCACGTATGCCCGGGAAAAGCGCACAACGCGTGCGCTCTCCACTATGGCTGTGGCTCTCCTCTGTTCGAGCACCGCCCTGGGGAAACTGTGTCCAAGGACAGCGCTAGTTCCTCAAAGCAGAACCAATTCCAGCGACTGGGTGTTGAACACTGGGGGAACAAAATGCCGAGTTTGGATGGTGAGCTGCAAACCCAAGGCATTGTAGCAGTGAAGTAACTTTCTCTTATGCATCAACGCTACACTCATAAACTTCCCGCGCACACATGCTTCGTTCTCAGAAACAAATGTGTTGCAATAAACGTTTATCCACTCACTCTCTCACATACCTTTTAAGATGCGTATCCTTTTTTATATTTTTAGAGGAGGGGTGAATCTCTGGCAATTAGGTTCCAGCTGGTGGAGCCATATGTCGCATCGCCTCTTGCTTGGCTCACCATGGCATCACTTCAACGAAAATGCGCGCGTTGCTACATTTATGGAAAAGTCGGATCAATGCCTGGTCAAATTTTCGCCGACTGTGTATCCCGGCGACGAGCCCACATAAGCTATGCAGTGACGCATGCTGGTCAGGAGACGCGGAGTTGACCAGTTTGCTGCCAGAACATCATGTATGCACAAGAGATATTCTCCTACTTGTTATTTGCATTGTAGAACCAAGGTCGGACTGTGAATTCACGCGGGCGTTCTGTTTTAAAATAATAATCAGTTGCTCAAACGTGTTTTCATATTAATCAATCTTTGTTCACTAATTTAAATATCATCGAATTTACCACCAGGAGACGTGCACAATGAAATCGTGGGTGGTGATGCCATATTGAAATTCAGGCATGAAAAAACCGTGACGTCATATATTCCAATGGCGTCTGCTAGCTTCAACGAAGTTGCTCATCATTATATATGAAATACAAGCACACGAAGTTTAAGCAGACTTTTTTTTCGAGTAGTTCACTAATATATAACAAACCGGCAATGAAGTACGGGACATCAACCAATGAAGTTTCAGTGAGAGGCTCGAAAATAGAGCATTTGAGCTAGATCTCACCACTATCCGAAATTAACTCCAGTATAGTGATGTACAAATAAGAAATCTGAATCCAAAGTATAGTCAATTTCAAATAATAAATGTAAACCGAATCATTCCTCTCACTTACAGTGTCCAGTCCGGGGTGGGCGTAAACATTGCAGGTCGTGTTTTCGACAGCATGTCAGTGCACTGGTCTCGCCTTTCTTTTGCTTTTATATGTGATGGAAGCGAGCATCAAAAGACCACACGATCTGGTCAAGTGTTTGGTGATCGCGCATTTTTTTTCGGCAGCTGCTAAAGTCGATATCACTGAGCCAATAAAAGAGAGGTTGTGTCGGCCTATGCCACTGCCGCGCACATTATTCCTAGCCTAATCGATAACATTATTTAAGCGCTTTCGCAGGAATCGGCTGCTAGAATCTTGTCAATGGCTAAACTTGTGTCACGACATCCTTGGCTCCATATGCAAAAAACTTTACCTGCCCTCGGAGAACAGCGTTGAACGAGAATCTCTCCGTCGAAGCGCTGCTGCAGGGTCCCGCTCTCACCCAAGGAACAGTGACCCAGCAGGCGTGGGCTCCAACTAAGGGCCATCTTGAACAAAGCGCAGAGTAGCCCAGATGCATTCTGAATCCGGAAACCTTGGGTGCCTGCGTCGAACCGCTTATCCAGCGTGGTGTTACAATGGACGTGTCTTTGCATGACTGAAGCACCGGGTGGCCACGCTGTCTCGCCTGCTACCTTCTTGCGATCTGCACGCCTTCGAACAACTGCCCGTGATAGCGTGGTTCTCGTGGCACAAGTGATAATTATGATGATGACCTCAATGTATGGCTCACGCACAGTATGGGGCGTTGGCCAAAAAAAAAAAACAAAAATTAGAGGGGATATTACATAAATTTACATGTAATGAAATATAAAGAGGTTCAAGCAAATTACTTGTACTAAATGAGAGCCTTGTGGTAAACACCGTCTTGATTCGATTAAAAATGTTTGTACTGCGGAAAGATAGCCCGCTTTGACCTGCATCATTTCCGTAGCTGCACCTGCTATGATGATAGCATGCTGTTCCGCCAAGGCGTCAACCGCGGAGGATTGATTGTAAAGTGGCAATGGAGTACAAGGAAAGAATCGAACAAAGTAAAAGACAGGGCAGTTGAATTGGTAGAAAAAGCGGTTTGCTACTTGGTGTGTGCTAGTGTTAACCCTGAATTATAGCCGTTTTTTGAGACATTTAAAGCGAGAGCTAATAGTCCGGTGACCGGCGGCATCCTACATACTCTGGATGATGATAGCATGTCCTACCTCTAAAAGTCTCTTCACTTTGTATCAGCTTTCTTAGGTTCGGGAGCACATATAAGGGATGAAGGAATACACTTTATTTGAAGGCCGGCAGTTTTCAGCGAGCGAGGGGGGGGGAAGAGGAAAAAAACCCTTCTCCTTTCACTCACTGCTGAATATGAGGTGGAGCTAGGTGGAGCCTTTGACCCGGGCGGCATCTTCGGCTGGCCGGGGGCCCAAAGTGGTCGGCCAGCTCGTCACCAGTGAGCTGACTCATCTATCGGCAACAGTGACCGCAGCCACGGCGGAGGGGCCCGTCGCCTCACGCGGTAGTAGCAGTAGCGATGGCTCGAGTTATCCTGTGTGACATGCGTCGTGAAGGAAGCACCGGCAGGACGTCACTTTTAAAGCACTTCCAAAGCATGTTCACAATGTGGCCCTTTCCCCGAACGCTTTACGTGCGTCATCGGTATAGGTGAGGATAAACACAAACGACATTAACCAACATGCAGACTACAACCCACGCAACACCCACCACCACACAAATATTTAACAAAGACCGCAGTAAATCTGAGGTTACTACAGACAAATACGTAACCCAGCCCGCATGTACCTACGCTCGTGTTATCCTTGTGAGCACATATAAGTCGATAACACTGAGCCAATAAAACAGAGGTTGTGTCGGCCTATGCCACTGCCACGTACATATTCCAAGCCTAATCGATAACATTTTTTAAGCACTTTCGCAGGATTGGGCTGCTAGAATTTGTCAATGGCTAAACTTGTGTCGCGACATCCTTGGCTCCATTTGCAAAAAACTTACCTGCCATCGAAGAACACTGTTGAACGAGAACCTCTCCGTCAAAGCGCTGCTGCAGGGTCCCGCTCTACACAAGGACAATGACCCGGCAGGTGTCGGCTCCTACTAGGGGCCACCTTGAACGAAGTGCAGTGTAGCCCAGATGCATTCTGAATCCGGAAACCATGGGTGCCTGCGTCGAACGCTTATCCAGCGCGGCGTTGCAGTGGACGTGGCTCTGCATGACTGAACCTCGGGGTGGCCACGCTGTCTCGCCTTCTACCTTCTTGCGATCTGCAGGCCTTCGAACAACTGCACGTGAGGGCGGTGGTTCTCGTGGCGCAAGTGAGGATGATGATGATGATGCCTCAATGTATGGCTCACACACCTTCTGGGTCATTGGCCAAAAAAACGGAAAATTTGAGGGGATAACACATAAATTTAGATGTAATGAATAAACAGGTCAAGCAAATTACTTAATCTAAAGGAGCTTTGTGGTAAACACCATTTTGATCGATTGAAATATTTGCACTGCAGAACAGATAGGCCGCTTTTGTGCTGCATCATTTCCGTAGCTGCAGCCCTGCAACTGATGATAGCCATGCGGTTTCCGCCAAGGCGTCAACAGTGGAGGATTGACTGTAAAGCGGGCAATAGTATACAAGGAGAGAAATGGAACATGGTAAAGACAGGGCAGTTGAATTGGTAGAAAAACCGGTTTGCTACTTGGTGTGCTAGGTTGAAACTGAATCTAGCACTGTTTTTGAGACATTAAGGCGAAAGCTAATAGTCGCGATGACCGGCGCATCTCTTCATTCTCTGGGTGATAGCATGTCCTACCAAGAAAAGTCTCTTCACTTTCATCAGCTTCTCTTTAGGTTTGGGAGCACATAAAGGAATGATGAATACACTTTATTTAAAGGCCAGCAGTTTTCACCGAGCGAGGTGGGGGAAGAGGAAACTAACCCCTCTCCCTCCCACTCGATGTTGGTTCTGATGGTGGAGCCTCAG